>VZTN01036233.1:82867-108761 GCA_013400515.1 Erpornis zantholeuca | reverse complement strand
GGCCCGGCAGGGGCGCGAGGCGGCGGCAGCGGCGGCTGTCGGTACTCTCGGAGTGGGTGCCTCCTCCTCACTCACCGAGCAGCATTTGGTGGAGCCTCTTAGGAATCATGGCGTGAAGCCTCCAGAAAGCTGTGTTCGTCCTGCACGTCGCCTCCCTTAAACAAGCTCAGGTTTCTTCCGGAGAAAGAAATGCAACTTAGGGAATAAGTGTAACGATTAGAGGCAACAGAGTAATATAATTTATCTAAACAGTGGCTGTTGTGGATGAGGCTGCAGGCCTGTGCTGGAAGACCTTGACTGGAGATGACAAACTCCCAGCACACCTTGAACCTGTTCAGGACTGGCGGCTCCAGCTGGATGGGACACGGTGGGATCCATCCCAGGGTACTGCTATAATAGAGCTGGCTGATGCCATCGTGGGACCTCTCTCCATTATTTTTCAGCAGTTTGGGGAGTCTGGAGAGGTCTCTGTTGAGTGGAAGGTGATCAATGTCCCAGTTCTCAAGCAGACTAAGGAGGAAGATCCTGCAGCCTCCAGGCCTGTCAGCCCCACTTCAGTGTCTGTTAAAATCCTGGAGAAGGTTATTTAGAGAGTTGCTGAAAAACCCTTGAGAGAACACAGTCATTGGACACAGCCAGTGTGGGTTCACAGGGGGAAGGTCCTGCTTAATCTGCTTAATTCCCATTTGTGGCAAGCTCAGGCATTGATTCCACAGAGTCACAGGATGGGGCAGGCTGGAAAGGAGCACAGTGGCTCATCTGGTGCCACCTCCCTGCTCAAGTGGGGCCATCCCAGAGCACAGGGCACAGGAGTGTGTCCAGAATATCTCCAGTAATGGACACCCTGCTCCCTCTCTGGGCAGCTTGTTCCAGCATAGAAGAAAGATTTTTGTCATGTTCCTTTGGAACTCCCTGGGCTCAGTCCCTGCCTGTTGCTCTGGTGACACTGCTGGGCCCCTGGAGCAGAGCCTGGGCCCTGCTCTGACCCTCCCTGCAGCCAGGGGCACCCAGGGCTGAGGGCCTCTCTCAGCTGGGGCTCCTCTCCAGGCTGAGCAGCCCTGGTGACCTCAGCCTTTCCTGGGCACCGAGATGCTCCAGGCCCTTCAGCCTCCACCAGACCTGCTCCACGAGCTTCATATCCCTCCTGTCCTGAGAAGCCCAGAACTGGACACAGCATTCCAGGTGTGCCTCAAAGGCTGAGCAGAAGGGCAGGATCCCCTCCCTCACAGCCCCCAGGAACCCCCACGTTGGCCCCAGGTCAGGAACAGTTGGGGTTCACCCTCTTCTCCTCCCTCCCCAGCAGGGCAGCCCCAGCCCAGGCTGGTGCCTGGGGTTGCTCCTTCCTAGGTGCAGGACCCTGCTCTGGCCTGTGTTAAATTTCAGAAGGTTCCTCTCTGCCCCTCTCCCATTGTTGAGGTCCCTCTGAAGGGCCACACCCCTCCGAGGTGTCAGTCATCTTTGTGTTGACTAAGGGAAGGCACTAGATGTGGTGGTTTGGGGTTTTAGCAAAGCTTTTGATACACTCTTGGATAAACTGTCCCTCACACAGCTCCACGAGTACCCCCTTACACGGGTGAGCAGCTGGGGACAGGTCAAGCTCAAAGGGTTCCAGTAAATGGGGCCACATCAGGACAGTCACCAGTGAGGTTACCCAGGGCTCTAGCCAAGGCCTGGTGCTCTTGAATGTTTTTTAAATCATCCAGATTCAGGAATTTAATGTACATTAAGTAGGTTTGCCAACAACAGTGAATTGGGAGGGGCTGTGGAATCCCCAGAGGGCCCTTCTAGGGAGCTGGGCAGTCACAACCTGTGTGAAACTCAACAGCAGTAAGGGCTGCATTCTGTACCTGGGACAGGGCTGTACCCACAGGTTGGGGGATGAGAGGCTGCAGAGCAGCCCAGTGAACAGACCTGGGGGTTGATGGTAAGTTCAGCAGGAGCCAGCAGTGGCAGCCAAAGGTATCCTGGGGTACAGCTGGGCTGAGGGAGGGGATTGTCCTGCTCTGCACTGGGGCTGGAGCTTTGTGTTCCCACTAACAGTACTGGGAGCAAAACTATGGAGAGAACAGGACAAAAGCCATTTCCCATCCCATAAAAATGTTAACCCTCTTCCATTTTCAAATACTCTTTCTTTGTGTTTGGCACCAGCTCAGACCTAACTCCTCAGCAAATGCACTGCTCAAAGCCCCAGGAGCAGAAGCCAGGGTCTGGCATGGGGTTGGCATCCAGCCAAGAGGCTGGTGCAGAGCTCTTTCCAGTGGTGCCCAGCAACAGGGTGAGGAACAAAGGCCAGAAACTAAAACACAAGAAGTCCCACCTCAACATGAGCAAGAATTTCTTTACACTGAGGGTGGCAAAGCAGGGGAGGAGGTGCCCAGGGAGGGCACAGAGTCTCCTGCTCTGGAGACATTCCAAACCCACCTGGACACATTCCTGTGACAGCTGCTCCAGGTGACCCTGCTGTGACAGGGAACTGGATGATCTCCAGAGGTCCTTTCCAACCCCAACTATTCTGGGATTTTGTGAGTCCTGCAGCTGGTTCTGCTGCCATGAGTGTGTGGTGCTGCAGCAGCAGCCTGGCTGCACTGAACATCACCCCAGCCACACTTCTGCTTCAGTGGGAAGCACGAGAGGCCTGCACAGAGACAATGGAATCTCTGCTGCCTTCACCTCCTGCAGCTCTGACACACAACTGCTGCAGCCAAAACCTCCCCTCCACGCTGCTGCCCAGGCTGTTTCTGACAAGCACCTGCAGCCTCCTGCCTTCAAGGGCCCCAAGAGGAACAACAGACAGCTTCTACTTTTATTATTACAGTTTAACACAGTCTTGGACAGAGGAGAAGCAGCAGGAACCAACATGCAAAGCAATTCAAAGTCCCTGGGGGCTCGAGGTAGACCACCCACAGCTGAGCTCCTGTGCCTGCTCCCAGCAGGGTCTCTGGGGGCCTTTCCCTCCAGCTGCTGCTCCATGGTGCCCCAGAGCAGGACGAGGTCATGGCAGACACCACACAGAGAGGAGAGGACTGGCCTGGGATTGTGTCTCCATGAGTCAGGTCCATTGTCTGACTGGAGTTCAGTGTGCTTTGAAACTGGGAGGGCAAATTAAATCTCATCCATGTAGAAAGGGAGAAGAAGGATCCTTCAGGGAGAGGCAACAGCAGGAGATGAAGCTCAGGTCTTTGGCCAGAGTTTTCTTTTCCTGTGTCAGAGCTGGCAGCTCTTGGCACTAACAGCTCTTCTCAATGCATCTGTTCAACAGCAAATAAGACCTTCCTCCCACTCGCTTCATGCCTCAGTCTTCACCAGTGTCTTCTGCAGCCAGACTCTGAGTTCAGCCAAGTGGACAAGTTCCAGGAACAAACAGGATCTGTCAGGTATTTAGAGCTGGACACAGGTGCCTGGAAAAGGCCCTGAGGCTGGAGGAGCCTTGACTGAGGCAGCTGGGGAAAGCCCCACTCACTGGAGAGAGACCCCCACCCCTGCCCCACTCAGCCCCACCACCCTGGGGCCAGCACAGAGCAGGACTGGGGGTGACTTTACTCTGCCCCCCAAGAGTTGCCCTCATTGCCCAGCACCTACAAAGCTGAGGACCCAGAGGGACAGGCTTTTAGGGCACAGGTCAAACTCATCCTGCACACAGGAAAGCCCTGGGGATCTCATTCCCTTGGTTTAACTGTGTCCCTGTCACGGCAGGATTCCATGTCACTGTCCCTGTCCTTATGCTCCAGTGTGGCTGCACAGGGAGCTCAGACACAGCACAACTCTGAGGAGCTGGGTGGCCCAGGGACAGCTCACAGGTGGTGTCCAGCCCATTACAAACTGGTTTCCAGATACCCTCCCAGCAGGAAAGCTCCACTGGAAGCTCTCAGGGGTACCAGGAAGACCTTGGCATCTCCCAAAGCTTAGTGCCAGGACTCCACAGCCTGTGCTATGCACAAGAACTAAACACTCCCCTATACAGTCCTTCCTGAGCCCCAGATCCCACAAATCATTCCCTGCCTCCCTCTCCCCTTCTATTCCCGTGGCTGCCCCAGTGCTGCTGCCTCACGTCAGTCACCACGGAGGGACAGTGAGGTGTCCAGTCAGGTCAGGGCTGTGCCACCCCAGGGAACCAGAGCAGACCCGGAGGAGCTGCTTCCCCCAGCCCAGGAACCAGAGCCAGAGGAATTGTGCATTTAACAGCATTTGGAGACTCTTCCTTCCATGGATTCACTCATCATGTCTGAAACTGGGTTAGATTGTGCCAGCCCCAGCATGCAGAGCTCGCACCAAGTGAGAGAGAACTGTCCCATCCTTCATTCATTGTCTCAGAATGAGCTCTAAAATGAGAATTTGCCCCCTTATCCTACAGCAGCCCAATTATTTAAAAGCCTTTGGTGAAAAGCCTTCTAGAAAAGCAGTTAAGTTGTCAAGCCCATCACCTTGAGGGTGACCAGCACCTCTCCCAGCAGCAAGGAAAACACATTCTCCTGCTCTAGGCAGGGATGAGAACATCCAGGAATGGGCCAAGAGCCCAAGTTTTACTTCAGTGAATCAACTTGAGCTACTTGGGATTTAAGATGCTGCAGCAAACAGAGCAACAATACCAACTACCTACTAGAGCAGAGAGAGAAAAAAAGAAACAGCTCCCCTTGGAATTAGCAGAGCCACAGTGTTCCACACACAGCACAGCTCCCAGGATCCCACAGGCAGAACAGGAATTGCACAGCAGGATCCACAGCCAGCCCCAGCAGCTGCCATGAGATGGATGGAAATGTCCTGTGTCCCAGCAGGAACACTTCCCTTGGCATTCCTCCTCACTCGTAGATCCAGTGTGCAGCTGTGTCCTTCCAGCACGACAGCTCCTCCGGGCGGAACCACAGCGAGATCTCCTTCTGGGCACTCTCCACTGAGTCACTGCCGTGGATCACATTCCTGTGGGCAAGGAGAAAGGGAGAGCTGGCACCAAGCTGAGAAAGGTGGGACAGGGATGCTGCAGTCTGGAAAGCTCCCCCTTGACCAATTTAATTAAACTGATGGAGCCAGTCCTACCCACAATATCCCTTCTATCACATATCCCTCATCCTTCCAGAAGTGCTGGTTCCCAGCACTCCTTCCTCCCATGCTCAAGAGCCATTTGTTTGCTACAGGAGGAGCTGCAAGTGGCAGTAAGTCTGGGATTTGCAGTTTTTATGTCAGTGATTCCAGCTGTGCCTCCAGATTTTCCCCCTTCCATCAAAGCAGGTTTGGTATCAGACACCAGGGAATGGAGATCTAAGACAGGATGGTTCAGTAAGAGCTGTGTCTACCACAGGCCAGGCTGGGGCCACCCAAGGTCACCACCCATGGATCTTCACCTACTCCCACAACAGGACTGAGTGGGCACCTCCCTCTTCACAGCCTCACAGAGGAAAATAGGCAAATCCCACTTGCTTTCAACAGAGGACTGAAGGAAAGACACAACCCAGGCTCTTCCTCATACACTAAAGCCAACCCTGGGAAGCAGAGCTCAGCTCTGGTCTGAGCACAGAAGGGACAACTTCTGCTCTGGGAATGCAGACTCATGTGGCTTGGGCAGGCCTGGCACAGGAATGCCTGGACAGGATGCCCTGAAACACTGGGGGAAGAAAAAGTCAAAGCTCTCACTTGCTGACTTCAACACAGAAGTCCCCTCGGATGGTGCCAGGCATGGATTCAGCTGGATTGGTCTCCCCGATCATGGTGCGAACTGTCTTCACCACATCCAGGCCCTGCCAGACCTACAGGAGAGCAAAACCAGGATCAGCTTCCACAACTGCCCCAGCAGGTCACATCTGTGCTCCGAATTCCCCACCAGACCCACCCGGGTGAGAGACCAGAAAGGGTCTCTCCAAATTATTCCTCCAAAGTTGATTTTGGAAAATAATCCAAATTGTCTGTGGATTTCTCCCCATTCCTGGAAGTGTCCAAGACCAGGCTGGATGGGACTTGGAGCAACCTGGGCTAGTGGAAGGTGTCCCTGCCTATGGCAAGGGGTGGAACGAGACCTTTAAGGTCCCTTCCAACTCAAACCATTCTATGATGTAATTTACCACAGAAAACATCCCTGCAGTTCAGTACCGTTTCAAGAGGCCCTCTGAGGGGAGATACCACCTTGCTTCCATTGTGCCAACAGCCACTGCTGCTTACACCTTGCACTTCATCCCTGTTCCTTGGTGCAGGAGCCCTGGCCAGCACTCACCATGGCCACGATGGGCCCGGAGCTCATGTACTTCACCAGGCGCCCGTAGAAGGGACGGTCCCGCAGGGCGATGTAGTGTTCCTTCAGCAGCTCCTCCGAGGCCTGCACAGAGCACAGAGCTTAGGCTGCTCCCACACACGGGGATCTGGGCAAGGGCTGCACCTCAGGGATGTGGGGAATTAAGAGAATTAAGCTCTTGCACAGATGCTCAGTTGCAGGAGTGAACCGGCAGGAGCATGACACAGACAGGAGTTTCTGGGTCAGAGCAGCAACACCTGCCAGCTTACAGTGAGAGCACGGGCACAGCCAAGGGCAGACATGCTCCTCTGTGCTGGGATCGCCCCTCTTACTGCCAACACTCCTGTGAGCTGTGAGGATTTGGTGCTGAATGACACCGGCAGGCTGTAGGAGCCGGATGACAGGCAGAACCCCCAGCAGTTACCAGCACAGCCGGGGCCTGGGGGGCTGCGGGGGCTCCTTGGCTCCAGGGACCCCCAGCCTGGGTGTGCCTGGCCGCTCACCTGCAGCAGCTTCATTCCCACCAGCTGCAGCCCCTTCCTCTCGAAGCGCCGGATGATCTCCCCGACCAGGTGCCGCTGGACCCCGTCCGGTTTGATGGCCACGAAGGTTCGTTCACTGACCCCGCCGAAGGCTGCACGCAGAGGGCAGAGGTCTGAGGGGGGGAAGGAGACGCCTCCGGGCCCTCAGCCAGGCGGGCACAGAGGGGTCCCAGGCCCTCAGCCGCGGGGACACGGGGGGTTCCCAGGATCCCGCAGAGGAGGACAGGGCGGGTCCTGGCCCCTCGGGTGCAGAGGGCACAGGGATAGGGAGCCCTGGCCCGGGCCTTCAGCCGCGGGGTCTCTCTCGGGGAAAGGAGGTCCTTGGCCCTCAGGCACCAGGCGAGTGGGGGTCCCTGGTCCTCACACCCAGGGCCGGGGGTCCGGTGCGGTCCCGTCCCATCCCGTTCCGTTCCGTACCATTGTGGAAGAGGCCGGCGAAGAGCCCCAGCACCAGGCAGATCATGGCGGCGCCGCTCTTAAAGGGGACGTGGTGACCCGCGGCGTCACCGACCCCGCGGAACCATCGTGCCGGGGCCGCGGAGCGGCGGGGCCGAGACACCGGAACACCGGGTACGGTGCGTTCCCATGGCAACAGGCGGGGCCTGGTGCCCTCCGGGGCCGGGGGGGTTCTGGGGGTCCCGGGGGACCGATGGAGGCGCGGGGGGATCAGGTTTCACCTGTGCGAGGTGTCCCAGCCGCGGCCTCTTTGCTGCCGCCTCTTAGCTCCCTTGTGCCGCTGGCCCGGCGACAGCGTCCCGGGTGTTCCTGAGACTGTTTTGCCTTCGCTATCTCTGTCGTTGCGGCCGTGACCGCACACTAGCCGTGGTTAGACTGGTCCGGTTATTGGGCAGCTGCTGTGGTACCTGACCAGCCCCTCTAGCTTGGGCAAGCCCAGGGGGCACCTCTGGAAGAGCAGCTCTGAGCTCCCCCGGGCCGTGCTGCGAGAGCAGGAGGGCAGAGCTGCAGCCCTGGTGCACTGGGGGAGCTCCTCTGTACAGAGCACACGGTGCTGATTTAATTTGGGGCTGTAAGGTCCCAGCTGTTCTCGTGCTCTCAGCCTCAGGGCGCGTTACGAAGATACAGGTAGAACTCCAGTGCTCCATTTCCTGCTCTCACGAACTCACCTCTTGGTTCAGCTCCCTCCGAGATCAGCCTCTGGAAATATCAGCACATGAAACACCTTCTCCAGGTGCCCTGTGGAGGGCTAGATTTGCTGCCAGAGCTGTTCCAGGTGCCTCATAGAGTGCTGGGTCTGCTTCCAAGCTGCTTCTCTTGTTCAGAGTAGTGTTCTGAACTCCCCTCTGTTCACGTCTTGGCTGGGACAAGCCGGGATCTGTCTCCAAACATCAGGGACCGAGCTGCTTTATTCAACATAGTTTTGAGTAAATTATTCCCGCTTTTGTACCAATAAATAATCAGCGGTTTTATCCTGGAGGTGCAGAGCGTGGCTTTGCCTGAGGAAAGTTGTCCCTGTTTGCTCCAGCACAGTCGTGCTGTGGCGATTATTATTCTGCCAGTGGAAAAGTCTTTGAAGGATAACCACCACCCGTTGTGGAGCGGTGGGCAAGGCTCGGGAGGTGCCAGAGGCTTTCCCTGCTCTTCCCGGGAGCGCTGGTGCCGGCAGAGGGAGCGCAGGCAGCGCGGAGGAGCTCCCAGCCTTCAGCCAGCCCTCGGCATGCCAAAGTCCATCCCGTCCCGGACAGTCCCGCTGGCCACGCTCCCCTAAAACAATTTTGAGATGGACAAGCAGCGTGTTGTCAGCCCTCCCTTTGTGTTCCCAGGGACACAAATCCCGCCTGCAGCGGGTGTCTGTGAAAGGAAACGGCTCTCACACGGTTTGGAAAGGTTGCAGAGTGCTCTGAGGAAGGTGCCCAATAGATGGTGTCAGCTCTCATTAGCTACTCACAGAGCCGCTAATTAAGAGCGCGTTCTCCATGTGCTGCCGGTGACATCTGTGTGTGTCCAGCCTGGCGTGCACAGGGGTGATGGGAGTGGGGCTGAAGGGAGTGTGGCAGGTGGTGAAACCCAGCTTCCTAACTGCAGCCTGATGGCTGATCTGACCCTTCTTCACGGAGAGCTATTTCAAAAGTAATGATGTTTCTGCCAATTTAATAAGATTTATTCTAGGACACTTTTCAAGGTGCCTGCAGAGGTGTCAGTGATGAAGTCAACAACTCAGTCCCAACCCGGTTTTGTTTTTGTTGCTTATTAATGCTGATGAAACACCTCTTTTTCTCATACCAGGGTTGTCCTGTCATTCTCCACAGGTCTCCTCAAAGATCCCAGTGCAGGCACTTGGGTGAAGGTTTTCATTTCCTTGGACTGCAAATGTCCTTTTGAGCCTCAGGCAGTTCCCTGCAGCAGAACTTGGAGGAGAAACATGCCAAAGGCTCTTCACTTGGGTGAGTCCTTCCTATCTTCTCTGGCAGTGATGTGCTGTGGGGAGAAAGCTTTGACTTGCCTCTCTAGGAGCCCCAGCAATACAGATTGTTGGTGACCAGGTGGCTTGAGAAATGGAGCTGGGCCTGATTCCCAGGCAAATTATGCCTGAGCCAGTGTCTGTGCCTAGGCACAGTTTTAGGCAGGTGTGTATCTAAGGTGAGCTCAGGAAGCTGCAGAAAGCAAGAATGAGACCACAAATCCTTCCTCCAGAGGTTTCACTTGGGTGGTCAGCATTCCCAGCCCAGATGTGTGCACAGAACAGTGCCACAGGCAACAGCTGCACATCTGGAAGAGGCTGCACAAATTTGCTGCCTCGTTTGGAAAGCCCAGTGATCACTTTTTAAAGCCCTGAAAGGCCAGGTACCTTCTGGCACCAACTATCTTCTCATTTCAGTGGGAAGGTTCAGTGTGGAAGGATCCCAGCGTGGCAGGGGGGGCTGGGGGGGCTGTTCCTGTGCTCGCCCCCACTGCAGGAATTTCAGGCGGAGGCAGAACTCTATTTTTGCTCTTGCTGGATGGAACATTGCAGATACTGTGGTTATGTAAGAGACTCCCGAGCATGTAGGTGCAGATAACGTGGCCATCCAGCACCGTGCAGTGCAGACAAAGGCTTTTTGTCTCCTTTCATCACACTTAGCAACTTCTGCAGTTGGCACTGCCTTCCTTCTCAGGCTCCTTTTGCACCTTTTTGCTTGTTTGGGGAGGATTTTCACCTTTCAGTTCAGCCATGGTCTTTCACCATCATAGCATTGACACAGCCTGGAGCGTTGGTGCCTCTTGCAGTGTGGGCTCTGCACAGGTGCAGAGCTGTCTACTCTCCTACTGCACCACTGATCCTGCTGGAAATATTTCACCTTTTTGGATAAAGAGGGGTTGGTAGAGCCAGAAGATTTCCTTAAGCAGCTTTTTCTGTACCAGGAGGTACAGATGTCAGAGGCAGAGCTCCACAAAGTGCTCTACAGCAGGGTCACTTTCCAAGTGAATATGGAACAAAGAGGATCCATTCAAAACTGCCATTGCTCCACCCTGGAATAAAGCTCTGATATGGAGGGGTGTGCCCTGGAAACTGGGAGTAGCTGTCTGAGTATAGCAGGAGGTCTCCAGGGGTACACCTTTAACCCTAGGACAGGTGCTGCTTCCTCAGAGGGAACTGCCCAGCCCAAATTTGCCTTTCCTTGCATTTGTCTTTTCCATTCTCATGGAGTCCATAAAAGATTTCTTTGAAAGAAATATTCTGAGTACACGGCAGGGACACCTTCCACTGTCCCCAGGTTGCTCCAAGCCCCAATGTCCAACCTGGCCTTGGACACTGCCAGGGATCCAGGGACAGCCACAGCTGCTCTGGGCACCCTGTGCCAGGGCCTGCCCACCCTCCCAGGGAACAATTCCTTCCCTAGATCCCATCCAGCCCTGCCCTCTGGCACTGGGAAGCCATTCCCTGTGTCCTGTCCCTCCATGCCTTGTCCCCAGTCCCTCTCCAGCTCTCCTGGAGCCCCTTTAGGCCCTGCAAGGGGCTCTGAGCTCTCCCTAGAGCCTTCTCTTGTCCAGGTGAGCACCCCCAGCTCTCCCAGCCTGGCTCCAGAGCAGAGGGGCTCCAGCCCTGGGAGCATCAGGGATGATTTCTCAGGGAGAGCCCCTGTCTCAGCACCTCCTCAGCTCCTTCTCACTTAAGCCTGTGTGGATAAAATTTTTGTATAAAAACCCAGCTGTGGCCTGTGCAGTTCTGCCAGCAGAGGCAGCCAGTAACTCTCACCATGGTTTGGGGTCTCCTCTCACTCACAGGGGAGCTGCTACCACTCCAGCTGCTTTATTTCCATCTCTGAGTCAGATCAGAGGTGGCAGATGTGGGACTAAGCCTGACCTTTCCCTCTTTACCCACGGCAGCCCTGGGGTGTGAGTGTGTGGGGCTCCTGCCTGAGCCCTGTGCCCAGAGCAGGGCAGGCAGCAGCCCTCGAGCCTGGGAATGCAGAGCCCCAGCTCCCAGGAAGCTTCCTGTGCCTCATGAGGCGACATTGGGGGTAAAACTTATGGTCCTTTAAGTTTTCTGCCACTTGGTGTTGAGCTGATGACAAAGGAACACATGTGTGAGCTCTGTGAAGGAATACTTTGCCAGGGAGCTGCTGGCTGGCTGGGATCAGGTTTACACCTTTCACCGTGGCTGGCAGTGGGATTGAGGAGGGACTGCAGACTCTGAGGCACGATTTGGAGCCCCTTGTTCTTAGGACCCTGGTTCAGAGGGGCCTGAACGCAGCCTCCCCTCCCCAACTCCACCACCAGCTGCCCAGCTGTGAAAGGGGCTGCTGGTTCTCCCTCAGTTCCCAGCCTTGCGGGGCTTGTGTCCCCCCGGCAGCGCTCCTTGTGATGTCACAGCAGTCACAAAGTAGGTCAAACTCCATCTAAACCCTGGCTTGATATCCCTTCAACTAAATTCCAGCTCTGGCAGAATGTGCCCCAAAGGGGGTTAGGGCTCGTGGCTTACAGGGAGCTAAGAAGGATGAGCAGCTTTGCTAGAGCTGAGTAAATAGAGCCGCAGCCCTGGGCAGCTCGGCTCCCTCCGCTGCCATCCCGGCCCAGGTCCCTCCCCTGCCATCGCGGCTCCCTCCGCTGCCATCCCGGCTTCCTCCCCTGCCGGCCCAGGTCCCACCGCTGCTATCCCGGCTCTCTCCGCTGCCATCGCGGCTCCCTCCCCTGCCATCCCTGCTCTCTCGCCTGCCAGCCCGGCTCCCTTCCCTGCCATCCCGGCTCCCTCCTCTGCCATCCCGGCTCCCTCCGCTGCCATCCCCGCTCCCTCCTCTGCCATCGCGGCTCTCTCCGCTGCCATCTCCTCTCCCTCCCCTATCCCGGCTCCCTCCGCTGCCATCCCCGCTCCCTCCTCTGCCATCGCGGCTCTCTCCGCTGCCATCTCCTCTCCCTCCCCTATCCCGGCTCCCTCCGCTGCCATCCCCGCTCCCTCCTCTGCCATCGCGGCTCTCTCCGCTGCCATCTCCTCTCCCTCCCCTATCCCGGCTCCCTCCGCTGCCATCCCCGCTCCCTCCTCTGCCATCGCGGCTCTCTCCGCTGCCATCTCCTCTCCCTCCCCTATCCCGGCTCCCTCCGCTGCCATCCCCGCTCCCTCCTCTGCCATCGCGGCTCTCTCCGCTGCCATCTCCTCTCCCTCCCCTATCCCGGCTCCCTCCGCTGCCATCCCCGCTCCCTCCTCTGCCATCGCGGCTCTCTCCGCTGCCATCTCCTCTCCCTCCCCTATCCCGGCTCCCTCCGCTGCCATCCCCGCTCCCTCCTCTGCCATCGCGGCTCTCTCCGCTGCCATCTCCTCTCCCTCCCCTATCCCGGCTCCCTCCGCTGCCATCCCCGCTCCCTCCTCTGCCATCGCGGCTCTCTCCGCTGCCATCCCCGCTCCCTCGTCTGCCATCGCGGCTCTCTCCGCTGCCATCCCCGCTCTCTCCGCTGCCATCCCCGCTCCCTCGTCTGCCATCGCGGCTCTCTCCGCTGCCATCCCCGCTCTCTCCGCTGCCATCCCCGCTCCCTCGTCTGCCATCGCGGCTCTCTCCGCTGCCATCCCCGCTCTCTCCGCTGCCATCCCCGCTCCCTCGTCTGCCATCGCGGCTCTCTCCGCTGCCATCCCCGCTCTCTCCGCTGCCATCCCCGCTCCCTCGTCTGCCATCGCGGCTCTCTCCGCTGCCATCCCCGCTCTCTCCGCTGCCATCCCCGCTCCCTCGTCTGCCATCGCGGCTCTCTCCGCTGCCATCTCCTCTCCCTCCCCTATCCCGGCTCCCTCCGCTGCCATCCCCGCTCCCTCCGCTGCCATCCCCGCTCCCTCCGCTGCCATCGCGGTTCCCTCCGCTGCCATCGCGGCTCCCTCCGCTGCCATCCCGGTTCCCTCCGCTGCCATCCCGGTTCCCTCCGCTGCCATCCCGGCTCCCTCCGCTGCCATCGCGGCTCCCGCCCCTGCCGCCCAGCCCGGCCTCATCCCTCCCAGGGACGTGTCCAACCCATGTGCTTTCAGAGAATCCTTAAGGTTGGAAAAGACCTCCAAGATCTAGTCCAACCTTTGCCCGAGCACCCCCGTGCCCACTAAGTCATATCGGGAAGTGCCATATCCAGGACCATTCCCAGGAACGGTGACTCCAGCTCTGCCCTGCTGCTCTCTCCAGGTGTCTTTGGTGACACCGGTGCCCAAAGGGGTGAGGAGGGTGAGGAGCTCGGGCTGTCCTGGCTCACCTGACCTTTGGTCGGTGTGTTACATGTTTCACTTCTGTCACTTCTCCTCTGGGTGCTGCAGCCGTGAGGTAACACCACGGTGCTGTCCCCAGAGGTGTGGCAGGAATTTGGCCAGCACCTCTCTGACAAAGGCAAGAACAAAACACCTGGACAAGTGAGTCATTGCCTCACATCCCAAGCCTAGAGCTTTGGGAAACCTCAGTGAAAATTACAGGAACATTTGTCAGTGGCTGCCAGCTTGTCCTTGATGCTGTCAGTGGAAGGGCCCAGATTATTTGTGTGTCTCAAGATCCTTTTGAGTCTCAGCAGATGAAAGTCTGTTCTCATGGTGAATGCAGTGGTGACTCAGCACTAGGGAAGGAGGGAAGATGACCTTAGGAAAATCTTTTCACCCCTGTGCTCTGGAGATGTCCAGGAAAGGAAAGAAGATTGAGTAGGAAAAAATATTAGCCCCTGGAAGAAAGAGGCTTTAGAAGAAGCCCAGAGCTTAATACCAGGGGAGGGCTGCAGGGTCTGGGGTCTGGGCACACACCAGCCTCAGGCCTTGCTCCCAGCTCTTTCTGCAGGAGACAGCTGGAACTGCAGGAGTTTCCTTCTTGCCCTTCCAGGGCCTGTGTCAGGGGTTGCAAGAGGAGAAGGACAGCCCAGGACTCTGGCAGGTGTGGCAGTGACAATTCCAGCAGTAGAACAGAGTCAGCCCTGCAGCAGCAGCTACTGCTGTAGAAGTGACCACTCCCCTGTTACAGGTAAGCCTTCAAAGCTCTCTGTAGCCTGTTAAAGCTTGGAGGACAAGGGCAGGGAGAGCTGTCATGGGCATCCCCACTCAAACTTCTGTGTTGATGGAGCAAACAAGCCCTGAATGTGCCACCAGCTCCCCAGGGAAGCGAGGCTTGTCTCTGGGTGAGTGTGTGATTAAACCAGAGCCTTGTTCCAGCAGTGTCTGCTCACCCTCCTCTTGGCCGTCCCAGGCCTCTCCCTGCTATGGCCTCACTTCCCAGGACCCACTCACATCATCCTGGCATGATACCCTTGGTTGCCCACCCAGCCAGGGCAGCTCAGGGGTTGTTGGGGCATCACCATCCCCCATGGTCTGTCCCTCAGCTCTGGTTTCGATGCCCCCATGGCTGCTGCTGCAGTGTGACAGCTACAGCCCCTCAGGCAGAAAATGTGTCACCTCAAAATAGGCTTTCCACAGAACACCAAGCTCTCCTCATGGTGTACCCCACACCTTCCTTGCTCTTCTACTGTCTGAACCTTCAGGAGCTGCTTTAGCTCACTGACATCTCCCTCTCCCCACGCCCCTGAGCTTTCTGTTGCTCCTGAGTGAGTGGCAGGAGCAGGATTAGACTGGAATGTTTGGACCCTTGTCACAGCAGCTCAGCCAATGGATGAAGGCACATTTTTATCAGCAAGTGCTTGTTTTTGTGAACATTAATCATATAAAACTCCTACTAGATGAGGAACCCTTGACAGAACTTTTTTTCTATAATCTCATGCAGTCAAATACTCTCCTGTCCTTTCCCTTCCCTTGGAGCTTTGGTCTCTGTCCTCAGCACTGCCTCTTTGGAAGATGTGTTTCTTCCCAGTGCCAGAGGGCAGGGCTGGATGGGATATTGGGAAGGAATTGTTCCCTGGGAGGGTGGGCAGGCCCTGGCACAGGGTGCCCAGAGCAGCTGTGGCTGCCCCTGGATCCCTGGCAGTGTCCAAGGCCAGGTTGGACATTGGGGCTTGGAGCAGCCTGGGACAGTGGAAGGTGTCCCTGCCCATGGCAGGGGGTGGGACAAGATGGGCTTTAAGGTTCCTTCCAACCCAAACCATTCTAGGATTTGATGTCATGGCTTTACAGCTCTCTCTGGAGAGACAGCACACAACTGAGTGTGTACAAGGTCTGTTTCCAAGTGATAGTTATTGTTTGTTCTGAGCTTTAGCCCCTGATCCTGATTTGTTTGGATGAAGGCTCAGTCATGGATCCTCACTGTAACAATGGGATTGGGTCCTGCAGGGAAGATTTGGGTCTTCTGGAGCATCTGTGCTAACTGCCCCCTCCTCTTCTGTGCTCAAAGGCCTATGGAGAATGCAGCACAGAAGGTGACAAATGACACCATCTGAGCATCCCAGTGACATGGGACAGCAGTGGCAAAGACCACCGTGTTGGGGAAAACTGACCCTGCCACATCTCTAAGCCCAACCTTGCTCTGGTTCTGTCCTGGTCCCCACAGAGGGACTGCAGGTGGTGCTGGTCACTCCTTTTATCTGCCAGCACTTGGCTGTGGCTGAGCTGCAGCTGGGAGCCTGGCCAGCGGAAGCAGCTGATTCTCCTTCAGAACAGACACTTGCACATCAATAAATGTCCTGTTACAGATGCTTTCTTCAGCCTCTTGGCTCTCATTTCCTCTTTTGGCACCCCCAGCTTTCTATCTCACTGGCTGGAGAGCTGCCTGTCTCCTTTGAGAGCTAAGGAATGTTGGAGCAGGGGCTGGGTGCAGCTCTGTCCTTGCAGGTGAGGTGTTGGACAAGCCATGTGTTTTCTTCCTGTGTCCTGACTTTGCATGTCCTGCTCTGGCTCTTTGTGGGATCTATTACTGTAGATCCTGCTGTGGCTTCCAGGGACTGGAACACTTGCCAAGTGTTAAAACCAACTGGCCAGAGAGGAACCACTTCCTTGGGGTCACACAGCTCAGGGCAGAGCAGTGGAGTTTGTTCACTCAACTCCCAACAGGAGAAAGGGATTCTCTTTTCCCAAAGCAAGTGCTCCATTAGTACTCAGAGATGGCCACAGCCAGGATGGGGGTGGGTCAGGGCTCCCCCAGTGCCTGCTGAGGTTTGGGATTGTTCATTGGGGCTTTCCACAGTGACACAGAACCCCTGAACTTCCTCCCCTGGAACTTTGAGCAACCAGGGCTCCTCCAAACCACCTTCCTCCCTGCCAGAGATTCCTCTGCCTCCAGCTGCTGCTGCCTGAATCAGTTCTTGGGGAAGAGCAAACCAGGCAAGCTTGTTCTGGCTGCAGCACAGATCCTGACCTGCTGCAGTAAGGTTCTCATTCAAAGCCTGGCCCTGGTGGAGCAAGAGCCATCTTCATTTCAGGATCTGGGAATGAGCTCAGCAGGGAATAAGTGCACATGGTGCAAGAAGTTTTACCTGACTCTGGGGGTCTGTGATGGGAGCAGAGGAAAATGCAGCAGCTGGAACTTGTTGGGAGGAAAGGCACAGAGAGAACTGGTTAAAAGCCATTTCCCATTCATACCTCAGCCCTGTTCCACTTTTCCAATTCCCCTTTCAAGACTGACAGCACCAGCTCAGCCCTGAATCCTCAGCTGTCCACCAGAAGAGAGCTCACAGGCTGGGGAAAAGCCCCATGGGCTGACCACAGGCCCTTCAGGACCAGCGTGGGGCTGGCACCAGTCCTGTGGGAGCACAGAGCCCATTCCCTGGCAGTGGCACGAGGCCACTACACAATCAGTCACTTGTCCAGATCCTAATCCAGCATTTCCTCTCAGCATGACCACAAGTCTTGGAGGGGTGGCTCTGATTCCCAGGCTCTGGGGTGGGGGTTCAGGGTGTTTGTCCCAGTGTGACCTGCCACAGGACTGGCACTATAAACCCTGCAGCCTCCCTGCTGTGCACAGCCACAGGCATCAGCCTGGCTGCACTGAACATCACCCCAGCCACACTTCTGCTTCAGTGGGAAGCACGAGAGGCCTGCACAGAGACAATGGGATCTCTGCTGCCTTCACCTCCTGCAGCTCTGACACACAACTGCTGCAGCCAAAACCTCCCCTCCACGCTGCTGCCCAGGCTGTTTCTGACAAGCACCTGCAGCCTCCTGCCTTCAAGGGCCCCAAGAGGAACAACAGACAGCTTCTACTTTTATTATTACAGTTTAACACAGTCTTGGACAGAGGAGAAGCAGCAGGAACCAACATGCAAAGCAATTCAAAGTCCCTGGGGGCTCGAGGTAGACCACCCACAGCTGAGCTCCTGTGCCTGCTCCCAGCAGGGTCTCTGGGGGCCTTTCCCTCCAGCTGCTGCTCCACCATGCCCCAGAGCAGGACAAGGTCATGGCAGACACCAAACCTACACACACAGAGAGGAGAGGACTGGCCTGGGATTGTGTCTCAATGAGTCAGGTCCATTGTGACTGGAATCCAGTACACTCCAACCAGGAGGCTGCCTTAATCATCACAATATCCTGAGTTGGAAGGGAGCCACGAAGACTTGCAAGTCCAACTCCTGTCATCAAGTCCAATTTCTTAAACATTGTCTGTGCCAACAGGGAGAAGAGAGATCCTTCAGGAAGAGGTGCTGGCTTCCATAGCAAGTCACGAGATGAAGCTCAGATATTTCACCACAATTTTCTTGTGTCAGAACTGGCACCTCTTGGAGCCAGCAACTCTTCTAAATGCCTGTGATGGATGTCAAGGCCAAAGATTTCCACAGCACCGGAGAAATCTTTGCCAACACGCAGAAATGGATGTCCCCATGAAGAAAGAGGTGCATCAGGCTTGGCTGGCCCTTGCAGACAACACAACAAACCCCCACCCACCTGCTCTGCAGAGCCATTATGTCCTCCTGCACCTCTTCCTTTGGCAGGCCTCCGCATCCGAGCTGCACGAGCTGTCCGAGTCGCTCCCCGAGGACGAGGAGGAGGAAGGCTTCGATGTGCTATAGCTCATGCTCAAGACCCAGCCCAGTTTGTTGTGCAGCACCTGCTTGAGTCCTGGGGGCAGGGGCAGCACCTCCAGCGTGTCCACGTAGTCGGGCAGGAGCTGGCGCAGCCGGAAGCAGCACAGGTACTGCAGGGACGTGCAGCTGGCGCAGGACCGGATCACCTTCATGCTGCTCTTGGCTGCCGTCGAGCACACCATGGGGTAAAACTTCTTGTTCTGCAGCTTCGTGGCTGCCACCCCTGCCAGGGCACAGCATCAGGGAGGGCATGTTAGTTTAGACAGAGGGATCTCCCCCCTCTCACCTACCCCGAACCCATTAACTGCAAAGCTTTTGGGAAAAGCCTTCCAAAATCCCAATCTATCAAACAACAGCTGTGACCTTCCTCCCACTCACTTCACACCTTGTTCCTCTGCTTTCCCAGTGTTTCCTGCTGCAGCCAGACCCAAGTTCCTCCCAGCCCATCCCTGGCTCTCACCTATGCACTTGCGGTTCTTGAAGAACGTGAGTGTCCCATGCCACGTGTCCAAATGCACCCCAATAATGGAGCCTTGGCCAAACCTCGAGGAGAAGTTTGTTTTGTCTCCCTTGTGATGCAGCAGTCCTGAAAACACAACCAAAAAATGGCATTCTGTGGAAAACCTGCACTCCAGGAATTCATCCCAACTCCCTGCTGGTACAGCCTCACTCTGCCCAAAACATCCCTGCACTGCCTGATCCCTGCCCTCCCATCCCAGTGCAGCTGGTGGAAAGGGGAAAGTTAAGGCTTTACAACTTCAGGGTGCAGGGATCAGCACTGAAAGCCCAAAGTGGTGATGTGACAGTAGCACCCTGGTGCCCTGGTACACCAGGTCTAAGGGCTCTGCAAAATGTGGGCTAGGAGAGATGCTCCGAGGGCAGCTGCTCCGGTGTCCTTAACAAAGGGATTCACAGGTCTGGGGCCACGTCTTGGGCCACTGCTGCCCATGCAGCTACCCTGCCCCTGTTACCTGTGTAAGAGAGTCCCCAGCTGTCCTCATCCTTGCCCAGCAGGCTGCAGAAGGTGTGGCGGTACTTGTCCAGGTTCACATCTGATGTCCCAATTCCCACCATCTGGGAGGGAAAGCAGGGAGTACAAGCTCAGTGTCTTTTCAAGCAACAAAACACATCCAAGATTCCACCTCCAGTTCTTCCCTCCTCTTCCTGGCTCAGCCCAGAACACCCAGAAGGGTTGGTGAAGCCAAGTCAGAGGTTTCAGGGTGGAGCTGAAGGCTCACAGCTCCAATTTCCTTTCCTGAGTGAGGAGGCCCAGCTGAACTGCTGGAGGAGGTCACTGTCCTGTTCACAGAGTCATGGAATGGTTTGGGTTTGAAGGGACTGTAAAGCCCATCCCATTCCAGCCCTGCCATGGGCAGGGACACCTTCCACTGTCCCAGGCTGCTCCAAGCCCCAATGTCCAACCTGGCCTTGGACACTGCCAGGGATCCAGGGACAGCCACAGCTGCTCTGGGCACCCTGTGCCAGGGCCTGCCCACCCTCCCAGGGAACAATTCCTTCCCTAGATCCCATCCAGCCCTGCCCTCTGGCACTGGGAAGCCATTCCCTGTGTCCTGTCCCTCCATGCCTTGTCCCCAGTCCCTCTCCAGCTCTCCTGGAGCCCCTTTAGGCCCTGCAAGGAACTCTGAGGTGTCTCCAGGTAAGCACCCCCAGCTCTCCCAGCCTGGCTCCAGAGCAGAGGGGCTCCAGCCCTTGGAGCATCTCCATGGCCTCCTCTGGCCTCTCTCCAGCAGCTCCATGTCCTTGTGCTGTTGCTCCCAGGGCTGGGGCAGCTCTGCAGGTGGGGTCTCACCTGAGGGGGCAGAATCCCCCCTCCCCTGCTGCCCACGCTGGGGAGGGTTTCAACCCAGGGCATGGGGGGTTTTGGGGTGCACATGACCAGCCTGTGTCCAGTTCTCATCCTTCAACACCCCAAATCCTTCTCCCAGAGCTGCTCTTGATCCATTCTCTTCCCAGCCTGGATTGGTGCTTGGGATTGCCCTGACCCGGGTGCAGCACTGTCACTTGGCCTTGGTGAACATTTTTCCCATGGCCCCACCTCTCCAGCCTGTCCAGGTCCCTCTGAATGCCCCATCCCTCCCCTCCAGGGTGTGACGTCCCCACACAGCTGGCTGTCAGCTCCAGCCTGGCTGAGGGTGTCCTGTCCCACTGTGACATCCCCAGCAGAGATGTGAAACAATACTGGCACCGATGCCAGCCCCTGAGCAATGTCACTTGTCACTGCTCTGTTGACTCCAGCTCTTTGCATGTCACCATCCAGACAATTCCATGTCCACCAAGTGGTCCCTCTGTCAAATCCATGTCTCTCCAGGTTAGAGATGCCACACAAAGCAGCAACAAATGCTTTGCACAAATTCAGGTAGATGAGATCAGTTCCTCTTCCCTCATCCACCAACACTGCAGGCCACTGAGTTTGTCAGGCAAGATCTGCCCTTAGTGAAGCCCTGATGGATGCCATCAACCACCTCCACTTTTTCCACGTGCATTTGCATAGTTTCCAAAAGGATCTGCTCCATGACTGCCAGGCACAGAGTTGAGCCTGTGCTTCTCCAGATCTTCCTTATTTTCCCTTCTAAAAATGGGGGTTGTTTCCTCTTTTCCAGTCAGAAACTTCACCAGACTGCCACAACTTCTCAAATATCACATACAGTGACTAAGCCACTTCATCCACCAGTTCCCTTACATCCCAGGGATGCATCTCATCAGATCCTCAAGGACTCGTGCACTTCCAGACAGCCTCAAACCTGATCTGCTGTGGTGGAACCTCATCCTGCCAGCTCCTGTCCAAACCCCTGGGCATTTCTGTATGCCCCACACGTACCATGTCAGTGCCATACACTGGGGAGGTCATCTTGATCTCCCAGAAGTGCTGCCCATCTGCCAGCTCCTTGTTGCCACGGATGGCAGCTGTGCCACAGCTGTACTCCATGTGGAAGTTCACCTTGCGGTTGTCACACGTCAGCAGAGTGGCCGTGGACTTGTTCAGGTCGTCCCACACCCAGTCAAAATCTGTTGAGGAAGCACAGAGGGGACAAGGATGGGCAAAGACCCTCAGGGAACGACCCCCAAGCCAAAACGCAAGCAGGTCTTTGTTTTGAAGGATTTGGTGGTTTGTTTATATTTCTCTTACTCTTTAAGAGGGTAAATCTTAAGCTGTGCACATCAGAGAACCACTTGAGACCTGAACTACCCCGCAGTGTCCTACCAGGGATGGATCAGTGCTCCAAAGCTGTCAGCATTCACCAGGCCCAATTCTGGCTGACACCAGGCAGAGCATTCCTTCTCCCCACACCCCTCATGGGATCAAGGGGTACCTCTGCCATGCCACAGGCTCTCCCAGGCAGCCCAAGCCCACCCTGTGCTCTGACCCTGGCACCCCTCCAGCGATCCCAGGATCAGGAGGGCCCTAAGCACCGGCTCTGTTTCACTGGCAGCCTAAGCCAGATCAGAAAGCACGTCCCAGAGGTGAGCACTGACGCTGTCTCAGCTTCAGCCCTGAGCCCTGGAAACATGACAGCAGGCACGGGCTGGTAATCCTCCTACAGCCTCGGGATGTAAACAAAGGAATGCTGGGACAGGAGGACAGTGCCCTGCTGGCACTGCAGGGCTCCCCCCATGCCAAGCCCTTACACTCGTCCTCCTCGCCGCAGCGGCAGTCGCGGATGCGGTGCAGGGCGTGCAGGCTGGAGCAGTAGGGAGCTTCACTCTGGTTCTCACAGTTGCAGTAGGACTCTCCAGTCACAGGGATGGCACTTGGGATGGAGGGAGACAGGGAGGAAAACTCTGGCTCTGAGTCCGAGTCGCTGTGCTGCTGGGGAGAACAGGGAATGGTCACTGCTGGGCATCCCTGGGCGTGGGAGCTGGTGATGCCTTAGGTTTGAACTTTTCTATGTTTCCAGCCCTGCCCTGCCCAGTGTCACTCTGCAGTTCCCTGGAGCTCGTTCAGTGCTGTTCTCTCATGCTCACACACACACAACAAAGCCTCTCCAGCTCTCCAAGGACACCCAGACCCTCCTAGGCCCAACAACTGCAAACCACAATCCTGGGGAGAGGGGGGCAAGCTTGGGCAAATTCCATCCTTGCCTGGCTTCCGCTTGGGGAATTGATGCTGAGATCAAAGTGGGAAGAACTTGTGAGCTGTCATTGTCCATGTTGGGATGCACTGAGGCAGGAGCCTCTGGAGCCCAGAGTGTACCTCTGAAGGCCTTTCCAATCAATCCCTCCTTTATTCCTATCTGCTCTCTGTTTCTAGGGAGCCATTTAAGACATCACTGGGCTGGCAGAGCTCTCTGAGGGCTGTGCAGGGACATCCCCAGGCTCATGTCGTGTCCTGGCCTGGCCTGTCACACAGGGAAGCTGTGCCCATGGAATTACCCTGCTTTAGGATGTGGATAGTGCCTGCTGAGATGCAGGGACCTCTCAGCACTCTGCAGTGCAGGTACATTCTTTGTGCCTGCCAGGGACAAGGAGCTGTCACAGCAGGGTGACAGCCCAGGTCTGGAACACACACACTTTGAAGGAAATTCTGTGCTAAACTTTGGCTTTCACCAGGCAGGTTCCAGCTGTCAGCAGAGCCGAGCACTGCTCTGGAAAGGCTGCAAAGAGCCCAGGAGGCACAAGGGGAAGAAGGGAGAGGGGGCAGAACAAAGGGAGCCAATTGAGCAGCATGGCTGCAGCCCCTCAGGCCAGCACTGCAGACAGGCCCACGGGGAACCCAGGGAAGGATTAAAGGGCTTTTGTTTATGTTCATGAACAAAAACCTGATTTACTGCTCCCCAGTGCCAAGAGACAAAAAGTGATCCTGGACTGGACACTGTGAGAGTCACGGCCCAGTTTCACTCCTGT
Organism: Erpornis zantholeuca; assembly: GCA_013400515.1. Classification (NCBI taxonomy): domain Eukaryota; kingdom Metazoa; phylum Chordata; class Aves; order Passeriformes; family Timaliidae; genus Erpornis; species Erpornis zantholeuca. Next base: position 85,793 of record VZTN01036233.1, on the reverse strand, counting down.
GTTACGGTGTTGCCTAAGGGATTCTCTTATCACTGATTGCATCAAGTTACTCTAGGTTTACACACTGCTCAGGTGTACCTGCTTGTTATTCACCCCTAAGGTAAGGGGTGTTTAATGATAAAAATCCTTTAAACTCATGTTCTTGCAGCTGTGTAAGACAGGGAATTGAAACTACTTGGGCTTACATACGTGCTGCCCAGGCTCCTTCTCTGGCCCACACACCTAAGAGCCTGGGTTCTGCCTTTCCTAACTTCTAACTTTCCTAAGTACAGCCACCTAGAAATCCTGTCATTCCCATGACTGCAGGCACAGAAAACTGCTCATTTTCTGAGAGCACAGTGCCTGGGTTTGGACACTGCTCTGGCAGTGTGGCCCTGAAGGACCTGGAACAGCTCCTTGTGTCCCCACCACTGCACAGGGAACTCACACACTCAAGTTATTAGGGAAATGAGGGAAGGATGGCAGAGGTGAAACAGTCACTCCTTGTACTGTTTTACTCCTGCTCTCCCTGCTGTGTTCCCATCTCCAGCACACCTGGACCAGGTTCAGAAGTGATGTTCACATCACAGAGCAGAAAATGTGAGGAAATCTCAGTCTGAACACACTGCCCTGCAATCTCCACCACCGTCTCCAAGGGCCTCACAGCCCAGGAGGGAGCACAGCCAGCTGGATCAGGGAATTGGTCCACTTTAAACACTTATCTAGAGCTCTACTTCCAAAACAATATTTAACAATGTTGTATGTACTTTATGTATGACACACCCATTCTGGCCTTAAAAAAACATTTCGCTTACTATCGATATTGACCATTATTAAATCCTTTCTGCTTTTGGCCAGTTCAGACCTGGTGTCAGGGAAAGGAAAACACCCCCAGTGCCACCCAGTGCCTCCCAGATCCCCCTGAGCCCAGCCTACCTGGCCATCAGAGTCGTAGCCCCAGCCCCGGGCACCAGCCCGGCCGTCGGCCTCGCGCCGGACCCCGCTCAGGACAAAGTGCCAGGCCCGGCTGCTCCGCGGGCGCCGTGCCATGCTGATCCCAGACAGGTAGGCTGGGGAAAGGGACACGAGGTTACACTTCTGCCATGTCCCATGACCGCTCCCCAAGTCACCAAACCCCCCATGGGGACCAGCACAACATCAGCCAACACAAAGGCAGTTCCATCCGCATCAAGAGCCTCTGCAAACTTCAACCTCTTTTCCACCCAGGGTCAACTCCTCCCTGAGCCAGGGGTTCAACTGGCCCTAGAAATGCTCCATGTATCCAGTGGTGGTGGCAGCAGCTGCCCCTCTGCAGGAACTGGATCCAGCAGCCTGGGGAGCTTCAGGGCTGGCCAAATTACAGAGTTGTTTGGGTTGGAAGGACCTTCAAGCTCATCTCCTTCCACCACCTGCCATGGGCAGGGACACCTTCCACTGGAGCAGGCTGCTCCAAGACACAGCCTCCCTGGTGCCCAGTGACCCTCCAGCAGCTGTCCTGGCTCCGGCCACCTGCACTGTCCCGGCCCCACTCAACCAGTCTCTCTGCAGGGAAGGTTGTCCACCTGCTACTGCCCTCTGAGGGAAGACTTTGTTCTCAGTGCTTGGAGAGGAAGAGAAAGCACTTTCCTGCTCTGGAGGGAAACGAGGCTTGTGACAGACCTGTCCCAACTTGCCTCAAGGCCAGAGGCAGAAGGGAAGCAGCTGTCTCTGAGTCCAGCAGGGATGTTGTTCAGAGACAGATTTCCAAGGCTCCTTCCTTGTGCACAGCCTGACAGGAGCATTGCTCTGGATGTGACAGGGAAACCTCAGCTTCCAATCTCACCTCCCTGAAGTTTATCTTTGCAGGATTCCCCACCAAGAGCCATCCGCAGGGCCACAACCCTTGAACCCTCTCCTTCAGCTCAGCCTGGAGCCAGGGCCTGCCATAAAGCACCTGGCCCCGATCCTCCTGTGCCTCAGCCCCCAGGGGGACAGCAGCTCCTGGAAGAGCAGGACAGGCCAAGCCACAGCCGGCTGTGCAGCTGCCCACAGATACATTGAAAGGCTCTGGAAATCCTCCCTGCTGGAATCACAGAGCTCGCACAACCATGCTGGGAAAGGACCTAAAAACACAGCACAAACTCTTTCTCGAGCTTTGCTGAGCATCCACAGCAGGACAACAGAGCAGCTCTGCTCCCCTGGGCCCTCACTAAGGTTGGGGCTCAGAGTCAGCATGGAGATCCCAGTACATGATCCAGCACCGATGGCAGAGTCAGTCATGGAATCATTATGGCTGGAAAAGATCTCCAAGATCAATGAGTCCAACCATTCCCCCAGCACTGCCGAGGCCACCCCTGAACTATGCCCCCAAGTGCCACATCCACATGACTTTTAAATCCCTCCAGGGATGGGGACTCCACCACTGCCCTGGGCAGCTGTGCCAAGGCCTGACCACTCTTTCCAGGAAGAAATTTTCCTAAGATCCAACCTAAACCTCCCCTGGCCCAGCCTGAGGCCGTTTCCGCTCTTCGTGTCCCTGTTCCCTGGGAGCAGAGCCTGACCCCCCCCGGCTGCCCCCTCCTGTCAGGGACTTGTGCAGAGCCACAAGGTCCCCCCTGAGCCTCCTTCTCTCCAGGCTGAGCTCCTTCCCCAGCTCCCTCAGCCGCTCCTGGGACTCCAGCCCCTTCCCCAGCTCCGTTCCCTTCTCTAGGCACGCTCCAGCCCCTCAGTGTCCTTCCCCAGAAGTGCTCGCAGGGCTGGAGGTGCCTCGGCAGTGCCAGCGCAGGGGCTGGCCCGTGTCCCGCCCCTGCTGTCACACCAGCGCTGCTACAAAGAGCCGCTCACCCCGAGGGGCCCTGGGCCGCTGAGCCCTTTCCGCGGGCCCGAGGCGATGCTGCGGCGTGACCCGGACAGCGCCCGCGCTGCCCCAGGCACCGAGCGGAGCGAGGGGACCACGGCGGGGGGCCCA
>VZTN01036233.1:51427-65157 GCA_013400515.1 Erpornis zantholeuca | reverse complement strand
TGCCCACGCTGGGCTCAGCCCAGCACAAGGGGAGTTTCGGGGTCCCAGCACACACATCCAGGACATGTCCCGACCCAGAGCCTCAGAGCTGTGACACGGCACAGCCTGGCCGTGAGATTGTCTCCAGGGATTTGGTGTAGTGCAGCCTCCTTCTCTCAGGGAGTGCGGGACCTGCCCTCGCAGTGGGGACAGAGCTGGGGACAGAACCAGGACAGAGCTGGAACAGAGCTGGGGACAGAACCTGGACAGAGCTGGAACAGAGCTGGGGACAGAACCAGGACAGAGCTGGGCTGGGGCAGGGCTGGGACAGAAATGAGAGAGAACTGGGACAGGGCTGGGACAGAGCTGTGCCCGAGCTGGGACAGAGCCGGGACAGAGCTGGGACAAAGCTGTGCCCGAGCCGGGACAGAGCTGGGACAGAGCTGTGCCCACGCCNCCGGGGCCGCTCCCTCCGCGCTGCCAGCGCGCTTTGTTTCCCTTTTCTTCTGCTTGGCTTGCGCAGCCCGCACGTGAACGGATTGGAGCCGCTCTCATTTCGGGAGGCGGCGGGAAGGGGCCTGGCAGCTTTCAGGTCGGCAAGTTTATAAAAACACCGAACTCAAGGAAGTTTCTGATGGTTTCTTAAGAGATAGACTGACTGCTAGCGTAGCAATGATTAACCAGAGGCTTTCGGACCCAGACTTGTGTATTTCTTTGGCCACTTCAATCGCCCTTCCTCTGTCCCCTCCCTCTCCCCCTCCCGCTTCTCCTTCTTTTTGAATCGGACTGAATGACTGACACCCTCCTGCCTCCCTCCCTCCCTCCCTCCCTCCCCCGGCAGATAGTTTAGCTGCTTCAGTTCAGTGACCTGGTTTTCCATGCCGAGCTGTGCTGGGAAGATGTGGAGCAGGAATGCTGCTCTGGTCCAGTGTGTCTGGATGGTCTCTGGCAGAGCAGGATACAGGATAATGATCATTCGTGAGTTAAGTGACCCTTGCGGGGACATCATGTTGTCTCCCAGAAGCTGAGAAATGGGAATTTCTTACAAGGAGGCAAACTCGGTCCTTGCAGAGGGAGAACCCACCCCGTGATCCTGCTGGAGCACGAGGCACAGCCGCTCTGCTCCCGGTTCTGCCAGGCTCAGGGAGGAATAGCTCAGCCAGCAGCACTCTCGGCTGCTTCTCGTCCCCAAGGGGGTGCAATATGTTTGTCAAAACTTGGATTTTCAGGCAGCTGACATCTCTAAATGACGGGTTTAGCAGGTTAGTGGTAATAACACACTGCTTTCACGTGGATCTTGGAATGTTTTGGAGAGCCAAAGCACGTGGATTCACTTTTGTGCCTGTCTGGGCATCCTGAAGAACCAGAGCCATGGAATGCTTTGGGTTGGAAGGGACTTTAAAGCCCAGCTCATTCCACCCCCTGCCATGGGACACCTTCCCCTAGAGCAGGTTGCTCCAAGAAGTGGTGAAGCAGGTCCAGAAGCCAGGGGTGAATTCCTTGGATGTCCTCCATATGCCGAGGAGTTTACCCCAGTTCCTTGGCTCCGACTCCCAAAAATCCCTGCCTGAAGCCAGAGAGGCTCCGACTTGGCAGCCTGGGACTTGTCGCGACATGGGCCTCTTGCTCATTATTTTCCCAGTGCGGACTTTCCCAAAGGAAATGGGAAAAGCATCCTGCGGTTCTGCCCCCTCCCCTTCCCCGGCGCTCTTCTGGGGGAGACAATGAACCTTTTACACATTCCCAATTACAAGTGCTACTTGTGACCTTGCCAATATGTTGTCATGGCTGCTTGGCGCAGGAGCAGCTCGGCGAGCTCATTCACGGCCCCTTGTCCGGGAACAGTCGGAGCCTCTGGGTTGTGGCGGTGCATTGTCCGCGGGATTCACACACCGCCCCGTGTCTGTCCGGCCGCAGGAGCCCGCCTTGCCCGGCCCTTGGGAAGCGCCTCGCAGGAGATGCCAGCCAGGCACTCGGTGCCTGTTTTCTGACTCGCTGTAAATTCTTCCTTTTCAAGGCTCTGACCTTTCCTCGCTCTCCGTTTCCTTGTCCTTTTGTCCCCCGGGCTCTCGCCGGCTGCGGCGGCAGCTCCGGAGGGGACCAGAACGCGCTCTGGGTTCCACGCCGGGGTTTTCCCTGGAGCCACGCCAGGCTCGGGAGGTCAGCGAAGGTAGCGAAGCCAAACTCAAACCGGGGGCTGCCTCTTTTTTTTTTTTTTTTTTGGCTAAACCGGTCCTTGTGACCCCGGTGATCAAATTGTCAGCGCTGACAGCTGCAGATGGATCGCTGCGGGCCGGGGAACAAGCGAGCTGTCTCTGCGGAGCTGTCAGGTTTCACAGCTGTATATCTCACCTCTTTGTCAGCCTCCTTTCTCCTCGCTCTCCCCCAGCCCACCCCGTGCTATCTTTTGATAAGCTATTCTCTCCGCGGATGACTCAGATGACCTCTGCCTTCCATCCTCCCGATTCACTGCCATGGTAACAATTACTCAAGCTTGTCCCCAGTCATAAACCCCATCAAAGCTTTGTTATCTACACAGAAACCCTCCTGGGAGACATGAATTCCCCCAGTGTTCCTTCCAGATCACCTGTAACAGAGCTTTTCTCATTCAGATCCTCTTTATCTTTTGGAAATGTGTCACTTCACACCAGCACCGATTTGAATCTCGCTGCCCACACGGGGCTGTGGGCTGCTGCTGCTGGGGGGATGCATTCCGAGAGAGCTGGGATTATGTCATCCCGGAGGGATGGAGGGAGGGATGGATGGATGGATGGATGGATGGATGGATGGAGATGGATGGATGGATGGATGGAGAGATGGAGATGGATGGAGATGGATGGATGGATGGATGGATGGATGGATGGATGGGTGGATGGATGGATGGAGATGGATGGATGGATGGATGGATGGATGGATGGATGGATGGATGGATGGATGGAGTCTTGACCCCTTTCCTTGCCTTGTGGAGCAGAGCACTGTTCAAAGCTGTTCCATGGGGAAAGATGCTCCTGAAGTGTTGGGAAGCTGCTTGGAGTGTTCAGGGTGAGGGCGAGGGGGGAGCTGGAGGCCTGGAGAGGTGGTGGCAGCTGTGCCCAGGGCTGGCACTGGGATCTGGATTTGAGTGTGAGAGTGAGATGTGCAGAGGGATAATACTCCATGGGAATAGCCCTGCTGCCTGGCAATGCATCTCCATGAGAAGCAGAAAATCACTGGTGTCCTTGGACACGTGGGACAGAACTAAATTTAAAACTCGATTTGGGGAGGGGAGGGCAGGGGAGGGGGTGCCTGCCTGGAGCACACCCCAGGAGCAGCAGGGCTGTGCTGACCAGAGGGGGATTTCAGAAGTTTTTTCCTTCTCGTTTGACCTGGCAGGTGATGAGGAATGAGGAGCTGACCCAGGAGCTGCTCAGCCTGGCCAAAGGCAGCATCCACCCCCCTGGCTCAGCCCAGAAATCCTCCCCTGAGCTGGGACCAGGGAGAGCAGCAGGACATCCCCACCCTGCTCGGAGGGGGAAGGTAAGGGACTCTCTGCCCTCCCACCAACCCTTGGAGAACGGGGATCTACCAGGGCCCTTCTCTCTCTCCCCAAACCAGCTGGAAGACACAGCTGCCTCTGAACACGAGCAGCAGGAGCTGGAAAGAAACGTGAGTGTGTGGGGGTCTGCTGCTGGATCCTTGGGAAGCAGAGGGGGGATTGATTCCAACTGTGGCTGGCACCTCCCAGTGATAACTTGAGTTCTGTGCATCAGCTGATGCCTTGGTTCATTTCAAATCCTTTTTTTAACCTCTGCAGTTGCGAAACGAGACACAGGAATAACTCCAGATGTGCAAGCAGCGCTCAGGGGGGCAGAGGTGATTCCCTGGGCCTGTGCCCGGCAGGGGGAACACAGACAGGACTGTAGAAGCCAACAAGTGCAGAGGACACTTTTTTCCCTTCTTTCTCACACTTGAGAAAGCTGGGGGTGATGAAGCACCCAAAACTGAGAGCGCAGGGATGGTCCCTGCCTCCTCCCCATCTGCAGCCCCTGCAAAACCAGCTTGGGCTCCGCCACCGGCTCCTGCTGGGAGTCTGACTCTCAACGTGAGCATTTCCCTCGGGAGAGTGACACGTGTGCACCTCCACGTGCCTCGGCTGCACCCCAGACACCACTCCTGCCGTGCCAGAGGCCACCAGTCCCTCCCAGTCAGACCAGTCCTTCCCCCAGCAGCTCCCTGCTCAGCCGGACGAGTGCTCAGCTCGAGGTTCTCCTCACTTTGTCCTCTCTTCACTCAGCCTTCTGCCTCATCTTCCTCTTCGTTTGTCCCTCAGTTGCTTGGAAACCAGGATCATGTAAAAGTGGAGCTTGAAAAACTGAAGAAAGCCCACGATGAGCAGCAGCAGAAGCTGGAGGAGCGAGTGTGAGTGTTGGGGCACGTCCCTGCGCTTGGCCAGGGGTTTGTGGGACTTGTTGCAGCTGGATTTGATCCACGGGAGCAGAGGAGGAGGCAGCCTGCCTTTGGGGGATACAAGGAAGGAATGACTATCCACCCTTGGAAGAAGGGAGGTCTGGAAGGAAAACCTGATGTTCAGAGAGTCAGCTCTCAGGTTAAAGCTGGTGGTGTTTAGGGACACCTTGAAAATCCTCAGTGACACACAGCAAACATGTGACGGCCCAGAGATGAATCCAGCCCAGCCCTTACCCCCACAGTGGGTTTTCCATCACCTTGGGATGGGATTGATGTCCCAGGAACAGCTGCCCCAGCAGGGAGGCTGCAGGACTCGACCCTCTGAGCTGTGGAGGGTGTTCACCTTTGGTGGGGAGAGATTTTGTGACACTGGTTGCCACACATTTGGGGGCTGGCAGCTGCTGCTGGGAGATTTCTGTCATTCCAAAGCAATTTTCTTCCCAAAGCTGGCTGTGTTGGCTCTATGGAGACTCAAAGAATCCCAGAATATTTGGGTTGGAAGGGACCTTAAAACCCATCCCATCCCACCCCTTGCCACGGGCAAGGACACCTCCCACTATCCCAGCTTGTTCCAAGCCCCATCCAGCCTGGTTTGGGACACTTCCAGGGATGGAGAATGAGTTTGGGGGGTTAAAATAAACCCAGCTTCCTCCTGTGTGTCCAGGCTGGCGCTGGGGAAGGAGCTGCAGGAGGCGAAGGGAGCGATCGGGGACAGCCAGCAGCGGCTGGTGGAGCAGTCAGCGGTGAGGACAGGCTTCCCTCACCTCACCCCGCTCCTCCCGAGCTGGCAGGGCCGGGATGCCTTCAATCCAGGTGCTCCAACACCTCTCCCTCTCCAGGGAGTTCGTCACCCCGAGGTTCTCCCCGTGCAGTTTCCCCCTGCACGCGGTGGAAGTGCTGCTTGCAAAGGCGGTGGGAGGAATTTTGTTCGCTGGTTTTCAGAAAGAGTTGGTGGAATCACCGGGGTGGGGGGTGGCAAATGACAGGAGGTAGCAGGGGAATAGGGATTATAAACATTTCCAGTGGGTTTCTCTGAAAATCCAGGGCCCTCCCAGCTCGAGTGAAGCCAAATATCTGAAAATTAAGACCCCCAGCTCTTACGGAGGGTCTCAGCTCCCCCTCCTTGGCTGGGGGACCAAGGCAGCAGGGTTTTTGTTTGCTGTGCCAGGTGCTGCTCACGTCCCAGAGCCAGCTCCAGGAGGTGGAGGAGGAGAACTCTCGGCTGCAGCTCCGGCTGAAGGAGCTGAACGAGGAATATCGCTCACGGCTGGCACAGCACATCAGGGATGTGGCGGTGGGTACCCTCAGCCCGGGGCTCTGCTGGCCTGGGGAGGTGTCACAGAATCATGGAATATCCTGAGTGGGAAGGGACCCACCAGGATCACCCAGTGCAGCTCCTGGCCCTGCACAGACACCCCAACAATCCCACCCTGGGCATCCCTGGCAGTGCTGTCCAAACGCTCCTGGAGCTCTGGCAGCCTCGGGGCTGTGCCCATTCCCTGGGGAGCCTGGGCAGTGCCCAGCACCCTCTGGGGGAAGAACCTTTCCTAAAATCCAGCCTAAACCCCCTCTGGCACAGCTCCAGACATTCCCTTGGGTCTCTCCATACTGGCACCCTCCTCTTGTAGGCTGCTACCAATAAATTAAGAGTAAATAAGTAAAGAAAGGGGTCTTTTAATCCCTGTAACCTGACCAAGAAAAGTCCCAGCAGAAGCTCACAGATAATTTTGTGTGGCCATACAGGAAATCTGGGTGCAGAGGGGGGCTGGCATAGAATCATGGAATGGGTTGGAAGGGACCTTAAATCCTATCCAGTTCCAACCTCCTGCCATGGGCAGGGACACCTCCCACTAGCTCAGCCTGCTCCAAGCCCCAGTGTCCAGCCTGGCCTTGGACACTGCCAGGGATCCAGGGGCAGCCACAGCTGCTCTGGGCACCCTGTGCCAGGGCCTGCCCACCCTCCCAGGGAACAATTCCTTCCCAATATCCCATCCAGCCCTGCCCTCTGGCACTGGGAAGCCATTCCTCCTGGATTCCCCTCTCTGTGCACTTCCAGAACTACATGGACAGCAAACCCAGCAGCGTGGCAGGACCTGACAAAGCCCCAGCTGGCCAGGCTGCCATGAAGCACTTTGTGGACAGCATGCTCAGGGATATCCACGCTTCCTACAAGTCCCGGGAGGAGCAGCTGGCTCGGGCAGCACGTGGCTACAAGAAACGCATGAAGGACTTGGCCAAGAAGCACGAGAAGCTGCTGATTGCCTATGGGTAAATCTCAGCCACCTCCTCCTTCAGGACCAAGGGGAAAAACCCCGTAGCACCCATCCCCTGCCCTAGAAGGAGGCAAACACGGCTCCCAGGTGGAGCAGAGGGTCTGGAATGCATATTCATCTCCCTGCTCCCAGCAATCTGGGATCACGCTGCCTCCAGCTGCACATCAGGGTGCTCTGGACCCCGCGGAGCTGCTTTGCACATATGTTCCTCCCACTTAAAATGCAGGGTGAGAGATGGATCCCACGGTGGATGGTGTGGAAATGCAGAGGTACCACAAATAGCTCCACCTCCCAGCCCGTCCCTGCAGTGCTCTCAGCTCTCTCGGCAGCTTGGGCTGTGGGAAGCAGCAGAAATACTTGTGGAATAAAAGCCACAATTAGCTCTGGGACAAGCTCCCCTCAGAAACTCTCCCACTTATCCTTCGCAGGTGGCCAGAACCAGCAGGTCCCAGCGAGTGGCACCTTCAGGAGCAGCAGATCTGCTCAGTGATGTCACCCAAAGCAGGGACTGACCCCTGTGGCTCGTTGCAGGCTGCAGCGGGAGCAGATCCACTCCCTGGGGAGAGGTGCTGTGGATTGTGGCCCTGCCGAGCTCCACTTCTCCATGACGGAGCCAGAGCTGCTGGCAAACAGCTCCCGGGAGCTGAACCGGCTGCGGGAGGAAAAGGCAAAGCTGGAGGTGCAGCTCCAGGAACTGCAGAAGGTGGGGAGCTGAGGCTTGGTGGGAAGAGTTTCGTGAGCTGTGGAGTCAGCCCCTTCCTGAGGCATTTATAGGATTGGTTCGGTTGGAAAAGCCCTCTCAGATGGTCAGGCCCAACCCTTCCCCCAGCACTGCCAAGGCCACCACGTCCCCAGGTGCCACATCCACCCTCTCCCTGAGGGTTTGCTGTGCCTGTGGCACTGGCAGGGAACACAACAGTCATCTCCTTGTCACAGAATAGTGGAAAAGTTTGGGTTGGAAGTGGCCTTAAAGCTCATCTTGTTCCACCCCTGCCATGGGCAGAGACACCTTCCACCATCTCAGGATGCTCCAAGCCCTGTCCAACCTGGCCTTGGACACTTCCAGGGATAGGGAAATGTTCTCTCACTGGGCAGATGTAGCTCTTGATTTGCACAGGATGCATTTATTTAATAATTCAGAGGATGGGAGACCTAAAACCTTCAGACTGCACAGGCCATCGTTTCCTGGCCTCAGCACTGGTGGCTGTGGGAGTGCTGGGATACATTGGGCCACTTCCAAGGGCCCTTAGAGAAAAGAGGGAGAATGTCTTTGTACGTGAGCAGATAGTGACAGCACAAAGGGAATGGATTTAAACTAAAAGTGGAGAGATATAGGTTGGATGTAAGGAAGGAAGAATTCCCTGGGAGGGTGGGCAGGCCCTGGCACAGGGTGCCCAGAGCAGCTGTGGCTGCCCCTGGATCCCTGGCAGTGTCCAAGGCCAGGTTGGACATTGGGGCTTGGAGCAGCCTGGGACAGTGGGAGGTGTCCCTGCCCATGGCAGGGGTGGGATGGGATCACCCTTAAGGTCCCTTCCAGCCTAACCCATTCCCTGATTTCTCTGAAAGCAGCAGGATCTGGGATTGCAATGTGTTCATGTTCACAGGAATTCTCTTCTTCCTTTGCCTCCAGAAAAGCCCAAAAGAAGCCTCTGCCTTTCCAGTGCCCCCGGAGCAGTAAGTGCTGTTTCTTTCTTGGGATATCTGTAATTCCAAATCCTCCTGAATGTGTGGATTGAGGGATCTTTTTTGCCTGCTTGAAGGCAGCAATACTCAGGGAGAGGGAGCTGCTGGGGCCTGCTCTGGGAAGGAGAGGCAGCTGTCCCCTCGGCACAGTGCTTCCTGCGGGAGGGTTGGTCACTGGGCCTTCATCCAAGAAAGCTCTTAAGCACATATTTGATTTAATCATGTTTTTAGCCCCACTGACCTCTTTAAAAGCCGAAGTGAAGCAGATGCCCAAGTGCTTTGGTGGGTCACAACCTGAGAAAGGCCTGGGAGACACCACCAGTTTGGGATATTCCTGTTTTTCCTCCTTCCCAGAGCAGGAGCTGAGCTGGAACCCTTTGGTGCCACCATCCTGGTGCCTCCCTGTCTTCCCAAGAAGCCCTGGAATTGCTAAATTTTGATGGGTCTCTTCCCCCTGCCCCATTATCCTGCTAAAACTCAACCAACTATAGCTGTGGAAGGGTGGAACAAAGCGGAGGAGAAACCTGAGCTGGGGTTTTTCAGCCTTTTAAAAGACATGGTCACCTAGAAAACATGTCAAATATTCCATTAGCTGGATGCCAGCACTGAGGAGAGGGTCAGTGCAGAGCCCCTGGGCTCTGGAGGGGTGTCTCAGGCACAAGCTTGAGCCTCAGCCACATTTTCCACACTGAAAATAGCAGTGGTCCGTGAGTAAATGAAGTAATTTGGGCACAGCCAGGCACGGGAAGCCCAGAACCTGAATTTCAGTGATGCATCTCAACTTTTGAGGTTTTATAAATGCCAAGAGACCCCACACACTTCAAACACTGCTGGGTTAATGTGTGTTGTTACCTTGTTCCTGCAGCTAGGGACAGGAATCCTGGTGTTCCCTCAGCCCTCCAGCTCCAATCCCCGCTGCTCCTTGCCTTTATCAGAGAACAGTTTGGGCTGGGAGGGACCGTCAAGCCCAGCTCCTTCCACCTCCCCTGCTGTGGGGTTTTACCAGCTGCACCAATCCCCTGTTCATTGTTCCCTTCTCCTCTTGCTCCCACGGAATCCCAGCCGGGATCTCCCCGCTCCGGGAAGCTGCGGCCAGCGGAGGGAACTGGAGGGAGCACAATGCATTCCTGCCTTCACACAGCCCCAGTTCCCCAGCCTCAGATGTGACCTGTATTTTCCTCCCAGAGGCTGGGACAGGGTGGGAAGGGCTTTCCCACGCTGTGCAGACACCTCACCTCTGGTGCTCGCTGACCAGAACGGATGGTGTCTGCTCCAAAGAGGGGAAGTGCCAGCCTTTGGCACTGATGGCTCCCAGTTCCCATCAAACCCAGCCCTCAGAGGCAGGTTCAGGACTCCTTCTGCACTCATGTGGTTTGGAACTGATGCCTTAAATGGCTCCCTAGAAACAGAGAGCAGACAGGAATAAAGGAATAAAGGAGGGATTGATTGGAAAGGCCTTCAGAGGTACACTCTGGGCTCCAGAGGCTCCTGCCTCAGTGCATCCCAACATGGACAATGACAGCTCACGAGTTCTTCCCACTTTGATATCAGCATCAATTCCCCAAGCAGAAGCCAGTCAAGGATGGAATTTGCCCAAGCTTGCCCTCTTATCCCTAAGATGAAGGTTTGCAGCTCTTGTTCTGGGTGTCCTTGGAGAGCAAGTTACAGAGGTTTGTTGTGTGTGTGTGAGCATGAGAGAACAGCACTGAACGAGCTCCAGGAAACTTCAGAGTTACACTGGGCAATGCAGGATTGGAAAAATAGAAAAGTTAAAACCTAAGGCATCAGAACAGCCCCAGGCTGTGGGTGGGAAGCCCCAGGTTGGCAGAAGGGCTGGGACTCTGTGGTGGTGCTGCATGCCCTGGGGAAGTTTGGGCACTGGGAGAGGAAAGGCTCCAGCAGTGGGATGGGCACCAGCTCTGTGGGGCTGTGGGATCTGTGGAGAGGCTGGGTTTGATATCTGGGCATGATCCAAATGAGCTCTTCTGTCCCAGGCAGCTGGATGAGGAGGGCTGGGCACAGGTCAGGAAGCAGCTCCGGGAATTCACACACAACACTCAGGTAAAGGTCTGGGACAGCCCATGGGAGTCAAAGCTCATCCCTCTTCCATGTGGCAAAGATGGGGCTGGGAAACTTCTGTAGAGTCACAGATCTCCTGAGTGGGAAGGGACCCACCAGGATCATCCAGTGCAGCTCCTGGCCCTGCACAGACACCCCAACAATCCCACCCTGGGCATCCCTGGCAGTGCTGTCCAAACGCTCCTGGAGCTCTGGCAGCCTCGGGGCCGTGCCCATTCCCTGGGATTGCTTTCCATGGAGCCTTGCTGCAGCTTTGGCCTCAGCCCTCCAAGTGATGCTGGCAGGTCCCAGCTGAAAGTGTCTCAAGGCTCTACTGTCCCTGCTACCAAAGGAAGGAGAGCAGCCTCTTATCACTCCTGCCCACATTTCGGAGCAACCTTTTGGCATCTCTGTAACAAACTGGGGCTGACTGCCCCCACCCTGGGCACTGCTGAGGCACCTCCATCTCTGGGGTCAGTTTTGGGCCCCTTCATGACAAGACAGACCTTGAGGGGCTGGAGTGTGTCCAGGGAAGGGAACAGAGCTGGGAAGGAGCTGGAGCCCCAGGAGAGGCTGAGGGAGCTGGGAAAGGAGCTCAGCCTGGAGAAAAGGAGGCTCAGGGGGGACCTTGTGGCTCTGCACAACTCCCTGACAGGAGGGGGCAGCCTGGGGTGGGTCGGGCTTTGCTCCCAGGGAACAGGGACAGGACAAGGGGAAATGGCCTCAGGCTGGGCCAGGGGAGGTTTAGGTTGGATATTGGGAACATTTCTTCCTGGGAAAGGTGGTCAGGCACTGGCACAGCTGCCCAGGGCAGTGGTGGAGTCCCCATCCCTGGAGGGATTAAAAAGCCATGTGGATGTGGCACTTGGGGACATGGGTCAGTGGTGGCCTTGGCAGGGCTGGGTTAACACCTGGATTCTAGTGGCCTTTTTCAACCTACACAATTCCACAGTTCTTGGATTCCCTTCCGGTTCAAGCCTAGGCTGAATCTGAATCAGCTCCCCCAGTCTGGGTCCTGCTGGGTGCAGGGATATTCGCTTCCATGTCGTGCCTTTCCCTGTCCACAGCAGCCTGAGGATGTGCTCTGCCATTCCTGGGAGTGTCAGGCTGAGCACCTGCCCTGGGTGTATCTCTGTGGCCAAAGGAAGGGAGGTGTTGTGGCTGAGAGGTCAGAGTGGTGGGGAAGTGGCCAGAAGGTTGGACTCACCCAGCACAGAGGGGCAGAGGGACACCACTCCCATCTCACAGATCCTTTCTTTCCGGGTTTTCTCCATGTTTCTTTGCCCCTCCAGGAGGAGCTGGAGCAGGAGAGGAGCCAGCTGCTGACCCGGGCTGTGGTGGCAGAGGAGCAGGTGTCGGAGCTGCAGGAGTACATAGATCAGCACCTTGCCAGGTGAGATGGGAGATCCCCGCTCGTGTTCCTGCCTCCTCTCCCAGGCTCGGTGCCAGTGACATCCCCGTGCCCGCTGCTGACCCTGGCACAGCACTGCCAGCACGGCCCATGTCCTGCTGCTCCTCCAGCTGTGCAGGCAGCTGCCACCACCTCTTGTCCCACAGGGCAGCAGGACAGACGTGCCCCACCACACATGTCCTTCCCTGCATGCTCACCCCTCCTTGGGAGGAATGGGAATCATGGAATGGGTTGGGTGGAAAGTGACATAAAGGCTCATGTGGCCTTGCCATGGCAGGGACACCTTCCACTAGCCCAGGCTGCTCCAAGCTCCAATGTCCAACCTGGCCTTGGGCACTGCCAGGGATCCAGGGGCAGCCACAGCTGCTCTGGGCACCCTGTGCCAAGGCCTGCCCACCCTCCCAGGGAACAATTCCTTCCTTCCCAATATCCCAATATCCATCCAGCCCTGCCCTCTGGCACTGGGAAGCCATTCCCCATGCCCTGTCACTTTATGCTGTTGTCCCAAGTCCCTCTCCTGCTCTCTTGGAGCCCCTTTAGAGGCTCTAAGGTTTCCCTGGAACCTTAACAGGAACCTAAAATCAAAAGCCTAATGTAAAGCCTAAAACCTCACAGGTTCTAATCGAAGTCCTCCCAGCAGCCCCTGATCTATGTTCCCCTCTCCTTGGCTCATCCTGCTCTGGAGCAGGGAGCACAGCTGGGGAGGGCAGGGAAGGGAGAGGACAAGCAGGGTAGGTGTGTCAGAGTGTGACCCCCCTGCTCCTGCTGTGACTCCCAGGGCAGCTCAGCCACGGGCTCAGGTCAGGCTCTTACCCAGCAGAGCCCATGGACACCTTTTCCTCAGGAAAGGCGGTGGGATGGACGAGCCAGGCTCAGCCTCCTGTGGGAATGATGAAGCCCTAATGTTAGGGTCTTCTTTACAAAAGGCTTTATTAATAGATTTGAAATTTAGAAGGTTGTATTTATTATTTTATTTCATTTCATGCTAGTAAGTAAAGATGTAAAATGCAGAGGTAAAAAGTAAGAAACATTTTTCTCTCTAGCAAGTAGCTGCTTTGAGAGATTGTCCCTCTGTGTCTGTCTGTGAACAGCACAGTGTCTTACAATATATGAAAACAAACAAAGATAAAGCTTTTTCATTGGCTAAGGAAAATACCTTATCAAACTTTCTCATATTTACATTCTTTGTCAAAGATTTTTCTTGAGAACTTGCAAATGTTCCCTTTAGAAATGGAAAAGTGTTACAACTCAGGACACTCATGAAGAAATTGCTTTTTCCAAGCTTGTTGCTGTGATTTCTCTGAGATCCACTAAAAAGCCAATCCCACAGCCCCTGGCAGGGCTCATGGTGTGACCATGCCACCCCCACCGCAGGTACAAGCAGGAGATCCTCAGGCTGTGCAACGCCGAGGGCAGCGAGGTGCCCCAAGGCACCAGCAGTGCCAACCACCAGCCATAGCAGCCCAGCCTTGGCAGCACCAGGATTCCAAGGGAGCTCTGCGTGTTACAGACTGCCAGGCAAGGAACCTCCCCGGAGCTGGGAGCAGCGAGGGAACCCACAAGGGAACCCACGAGGGAACCCACGAGGGAACCCACGAGGATGTTCCCAGGCTCGAGTTCACAGGACTAAAATGAGACAACTGCACCTCGTCTCTCCCTGGCCACCCATAGTGATGCCTTAAATTGGCTATTTAGAAACAGAGACTAGACAGGAATAAAGGAAAAAGGTGATATTTATTTGAAAGGCTTTCAGGTGCACACTTTGGGTTCCAGAGGGTCTTGCCTCAGTGCATCCCAACATGGACAATGATAGCTCATGAGTTCTTCACACTTTGGTATCAACATAAATTCACCAACAAGAACTCCCACAGCGATGGAAT
>VZTN01036233.1:16337-29521 GCA_013400515.1 Erpornis zantholeuca | reverse complement strand
CCTGCCCGTACCCCCCCGCAGCATTCCCCGTGTCCCGCACCCTCACCTCTCCTCTCCCGGTGCCGACGCCGGTGCCTTCCCACCGCGCTCCATTATCGCTGCCGGTGTCCGTGTCCCTTTAACAGGCTCCGCTGGTGACACGCGTGTGCGTGTGTGCAAACGCGCGTGTGCGTGTGCTCCCAGCTCCCTGGGCTGGCTGGCAGGAGGGACCCCCCTTCTCCATCCCCCCGGATCCGGATCCGGCCCCATTCCCCCCCTCCACTCCCCGCTTATTTTTCCTGTTGTTTCGCGGGGTTGGGGCGGGGGCCGGGCGGGATCCGGCCCCTTTGCCAACGGGGATTTTGGGGGGGATTATTCGCCGTTTTCTTCCTGGTGGGATTTTTTGCTGCAACCGAAAGAAGACGGGCACAAGGCATGGCATGAGCTTCGGGAGACAGGGCTGGAGGTAAGAGCCGCTCGGGAAAGCCCTTTACAACACAAAGCCGATGCCGGGGTCGGTGCCGGTGCCGGTGCCTGTTCTACCAGCACCGGTACCGGTACCGGCACCGGCNCATCACCGGGTGGGTAACGGCAGGGAAAAGAGGGGAGCAGGTGGATCCCGCGGGATGCAGGGCTGCTTTGGGATGGGGGTGTAGGGACAGGGATGCCTCGGTGTGGGTCGTTGTTTGCCCCCTTCCACCTCTGCTGCCAACCTCTAAAATTCCTCTTGTCCTCGCTGGTGGCACCGTTGGCATCCCCGAGGCTGCACCCAAACATCCAAACACCCCAAAACCTCGGCGTGGCTTTCTGTGGATGCAGGGTGACACCAGCCGAGGGATGGGGGGACAGGGGCAGCCTCCCCCATTCCAGAGCCCAGGGATGGAGGAAGGGGAAGGCCCTGGCTGGGACAGGGCCGAGGGGGCTGAGCCCCACAGCAGGGTCCTGCAGAGCCCAGCGTGGGGCCATGGATGTGCCATCAGTCCAGGAGGGGAACAAGGAGTTTGTTTTGGTGGGGCAGGGGATGGGGATGGGATCAGTGTGTGGGGCTGGGGACCAGGCAGGCTCGACCCCATGGAATGGCTGGGGCTGAGCACGGCTGGGGGAAACTGAGGCACGGGGTTCTGGCAGCAGCCAGCTCGAGATCCCCAAGATCTTGGCCGTGTTGGGGTCCAGGGGTGCCATGGGGCACTGGGCTGAGGTGGCTCTGCCTCTTGGGCGTCTGCTGGTGCTGGTGGGACGTGGCAGTGCCTGGGCAGGGAAGGCCGGAATGTGTCAGTCCCTGCAGCAGGGATGCTCCTGGCAGACCCTCTCCATGCCCACCCTCTTCCCAGGGTCCGGGGGGTCTTGGGCTCCCTCTGAAGCACCCTGAGGGGCTCAGCACGTGGCAGGCTGGGAGCAGCGGGCACAGAGAGAGCACCATGCTGTGCTGGCATCTCCCCTCCTCTGGAAGCTGGGTGCTGATTTCACTCCCGCTACCAGGAAGAGGGAGGGAGGGAGGTGGCTTTGGAGTGGGGAGGGCTCGCTCAAGCATCCATTTTTAATGAGCTAGATATCTATTTTTCCCCGAGCTGGCTTCCCCCACATCGATCCCTTTGCCCGCTCCCCTCCCCGTGCCAGCAGCTCCACGGCAGTGGGAAGCTGCAGGACAAGCATCCCTGGCACTGGGACCCTCACACCTCCCCAAATCTTGTTCCTGGGGAAAGAGTGACCCTCAGTTGGGCCAGGGTAAGGTGAGAGAGGGGAAAGGGTTCCCTTGTCCCCTCCGGTGGGGCCACAGCCGTGTTGACTATTCCATGGGGATGTGGGCATGCTCCAGACAGAAGGACAACTGGAGTGGGGGCACTTTGAGTTTGGAGGCTGGATCCTGCCCCTCTGCTCTGCAGATTTAAGCTGTGCCTGGCTCATACTCTGGCAGCTCCATGGTAAAACCACATCGTCCTGCCTGTAGCTCAGTCTCCCCATCTCCAATCTCCTATTGCTCCCCAGCAGTGCCTGTGCTGAACGAGCAGCACCCAGAGAGTGGAAAGGGGATTTGGGAGGCGAGTGGGTGCTGATGGTGTGGGAGGGAGCAGGATTGGGTGCGCGGGCGAGCAGAGCTCCTTTGGCAGCATCCCACCCCCTGCCAACCTCTGCCCACCTGCCACGGGGACCAGCCACGTGTGCTGGGTGCTCCAGGGCTGCTGGCTCACGGGAGGAGCTCAGGGCTGAAGAGGAGAGGGTTTGGGAAGGGCACAGTTCAGGAGAAGCCATTTCTCTGGGGTTTCTCCCTGCTGGAAGGGTGATCTGTGCCCAGCTCTTGGACAGGGCAGGGGGTTGTGCTGGGAGCAGGACCAGGACAGTGCCTTTGCTTCCAGGAGGCATCTGATGGGTTTTGGAGCCCGTGCTGGCATTTAGCAGCCACAGCCCACTGCACCAAGGGGTGCCATGCATGGCTGGGCACTGCCTGCCCTGCTGTCCCAGCAGCCTTGTGCCAATGGCTCCTGTTTGAGTTTGACCCCAAGCCCAGCTCCCAGCCGGACCCTCGAGCCCAGGGGCAAAGGGGCATCAGCACTTGTGTGGTCATGGCCGTGTCTGGAGGGACGAAGGGATTTGGGGAGGCAAAAGTCCCAGCAGCACCTGAAGAGCACATCCATGTCCTGGGCTTGGAGACAGCTCTCCTGGCTCCTCTTGGGATCTTGCCTTTCACCCCTTCCCGGGCCCAGGAGGGGCAGAGGGAAGGGCTGTGACACACTGGGAGCTGTCACTGGGCTTGGCTGGGCTTGGATCAAGAGGAGGCCAGGCCGGGCAGGATCCAGCACATGAGGAGCTGCTCCCTCTTCTCAGTATGAGCAGGGAGAAGCTTGGCTTAAGCACGAACATCCTTCCATGGTGTGAGTCAAGATCTCCAGAGGAGGCTGGAGTGGAGAGGACCAGGGGTCCAGCTCTGCCCTGGATCTGTCCCTCCTGTGCTCCTTTTGGGCTGGGGATCCCTCCTAAGGGGACAAGCAGCTGCCTGGGATATGGAGAAGCCAGAATTTGCTGTCTCTGGGAGACTGGGGGTTTAGCAGAGAAGGTAAAATCTGCTAGAGGAGGGGCTTGGTGGACAGAGGGAACCCTGTTTTGAGGAAGTTTTGCTTGGCCAGGCTGGGGGTTGGAGCTCTGCCTCCCCGCTACAACTCCCCCGTGCTGAGAGATAGGTGGGACAGGAGCTGCACCTCCCAGTGCCCCCGGACAAGAGCTGCACCTCCCAGTGCCCCTGGACAGGAGCTGTCCTCCCAGCAAAGCCCAGAGTGGTGGGGACCTGAGCAGAGCTTGGCGCTGGCACCTCAACCAGTTTTCCCCAGCCCCCTGGGCATAGGCATGGGGCTGACCCCGCAAAGCCTGACCCTGACCTTTGGGAAGGCCGTGGGACCTGGGAAAGAGCAGTGCTGGGGGTCCCTATCATGACAGCTCCACTGCTTGGCCATGAGCTGCAAGACCCAGTGATGGATCCTCAGCCTGCTTGGCCCTGAGAACAGCAGCCCCCAGCAGTGTGACCCAAAGCAGTCCTTTTCCCAGCCCTTCCTAAGCCTCTTTGTCCTCTGCGAGGTGGGATGAGCTCTTTGGTGTCTTTGGGAGCCAGCAAGGGAGCGGGAAAGCTGCTCTCAGCCCTTTGGTTTCCCCAGGAGCGCTGAGGGCTGCCTCAGGAGGGAGTTTCCCAGCTCCCATCACACGAACAGCAGCTCTCCAGGGCCAGTGGGCGAGACAAGGCCCTTCCCTACCCTGAATTCCTGGATTATGAAGCAAGGAAAAGGTATCACTGAGTCTGGAGCTATGCTCTGAGCCTCTCTCCCAGCTCACCTGTGCGAGTGCCGAGCCCGGGAGCACAAACCCACCTGTGCACACACACACAGGTACAGCACCTCCCTACCCAAATGCAACCACCGGGGGAGCCAATGGCTCCTCCAGGGTCTTTAGAGGCTCCTCTGCACTGCTGGGCTGATCCAAGCCCTCTGAAGAGACCCAGCCTCGGGGGTCAGTGGTCGCACTGCCACGGCTCAGAGCACGGGCAGTGTTCTGACCCAGTGGGACAGGAGCAGGGGCAGCTGCACCCCGCGGAGCTCTGCAGCGGGATATCTTTATCACCGCCATGTGCTCGGGGCGGCAGGTTCAGCCCTCCCAGGCCAGAGCCTGCCCGGCCTCGCTGCCGGCCGGGCAGAGCCGAGGGAGCCTCAGGAAGCTCATCCCCCCAGGAGCGCTGGACAAAAGCCTCGGCTGCGTGCTCCGCCACAGCACTCCGTGTCGGGTGTGTTTTCTCCGCCTGTAGAGCAACTTGATTTGCTGCATTAGTAAAAATAGACGGGCTAATGAATTCAGCTGATGCAACCCTTGGGTGCGCGTGCCCGCGCCGGCTCCGGCTGTGCGTGTGCGAGTGTGAGCGCGTGTGAGCCCCGGGCCACCGCGGCTTGTGCCAGGGGGTCCACCCGCGCCCGGGCCCCCGCGGGGGCCGTGCGTGTCCGGGTGTGTTTACACATCCCTGCGTGCGTGTGTGCAGCAGCCGTGAGCGATGGCTGCTCGCTGCCGCACAGCTCTGAGCGGCGGCTGCACGGAAATCCTTTCGCAGCAGCTTTGGGTCCTGGCAGGGCGATAACAAGGCTCCGAGGCGGGCTGCGGGGCAGCNTCTCTCAGGGATCTCGTGGGGCAATAGCAGATCTTCCCAGGAGCCTGCTGGGTGCGATTAGGATCTCCTGCAGGGATCTGTTGGAGCAGTACTGGATCTTCACCTGGCGGGGTGATGTAGGTTCCCTGACAAGGGAAGGATCAGTGGAGGGGGGCAGTGGAGGATCCTGCCGGGGACTCGGCAGTGCCGGATGCTCTCAGGGACGCGAGCGCGGTGTCCTTGCGCGGCGCCGCTGTCCGCGGTGCTGACCGGGGCCGCTGTCCGCGGTGCTGACCGGGGCCGCTGTCCGCGGTGCTGGCCGGCACAGGCCGCTGGCCGCGGTGCTGACCACAGTGGGGCTGGGCTCCCGAGGGCTGCCACGCCGGCCAGTCCCGGCTCTCCCGTGGCCTCCGGCCCGGCTGTCACGGAGCCCTCGGCAGGCTCCAAGCCCGGCTGTCCCAGAGCTCAGCCCCGATCCCGGCTGCAGCAGGATGCCTGTCCCATCCAGGAGCCAGGTTTCTCCCAGCCAGTGCCACTCAGGGAGGCACTAACAGGGTGGCTGATGGCCCTGGCCGTCTCCTAAGGCCCTCATGCCTCTTCACTACCACGTGGAGATAGTAAACTCTCCAACAGGTTGGACTAGCTCTGTTCCTGGCAGTTTCCATCCTGTTCATCTCAGCATCCCCATTGTCTGGGCAATGTTTGTGGTGACAGGCTCTCAGACCCCGGCTTTCTTCTCTCTCTCTGCGTCAAACCCGCCCCCCACCACTGCATCATCACTTACTGTGGGTGACAACCCCCCCCGAGCGGAGTGACTTCCCTGGCAGTGACGTATCCTGCAAAATGTGCACCCTGGAGTGGATTTGGGAGACTGAAGGGCTTTGACCTTTACCTTGGTCAGGTTTTCTCCTGCAGGACTGGGAGCTGGCGCTCCACTGCTGGGAGATGTTTCCCCATGAGAAAGCAAAGTGGGGCTGTTACAGAGAGGGGCTGCAAATCTGGGCCCTCCCTTCCAGTGGGATCTCAGAGCAAGGATGGCTGTACCGAGTGCTGAACAATCCTGATGATGATGGTGATGTGCTGGCCCAGTCATGCAATCTGCAAACAGTGAGATGACAGGGAGAAGGGAAAAGAACAAATCTCTGCTCTGCTGCTGCTTTGGAGTCACCAAAAAGCATGCTGGAATGTCAGAGAGGGTCTGTGCTGACCTCTCTAAGGCAGACAGCTTTGTGTTTCCTTATCCATCCTCCATCTCTGGGCTGGGGGGGCCTGGGGAGGCGCAGGGTGGCTCTGCGTGTCCCTGCACTCAGCAGCTGTGACTCGAGGGCCTGTGGGAGCTGCACTTTGGACATCAGAGCAACGTGGCCTCAGTCCTGTGCTGCAGGAGCTGCGGGGCTGCCTGGCTGCAGGCTGGGGCTTTCCTGTGGCACGGAAGGGCAGATCCCAGCACTGCCCCTCGGTGCCAGAGACGGCGGCAACTGAACCCACTCCTCTCCCCAGCCCACCTCCTCCATACTGGGGTCTTTCCCAAGCACAGTTCCGGGCCTGGGGGTAGCAGGAACACCCAAATCCTTGCTCGCTCATTTCCCAAAGACAAATCCCTGCCTGGCTTCCCCCCACCACTGCCTGGATCCGCCTGTGCCCAGAGGCTCAAATCTCTGTCCATCTTTCAATGTGAAGTGACTTCCCAGCTCACTCAAGGCTGGGGATTTCTGTGCTCTAGACAGGCAGCCTGAGACTCCTGGGCAGGGGGCCTGGCTCAGCTTTCCAAGGCAGGAGTGGGAAAGCTGCTGAACCCTCTCGGCTCCCCCTGAGCTCGGCCTCGGGGACCAGCTGAGGTCTGAGCTCCTTGGATCCGGTGCCAAAACCTCCTGCTGGCTGCATGTGAGTCCAATGACTTGTCGGCATCTGTCTCCTCCTGTGACTGTCCCCTTGGGCTGCCGAGGCCTGGGGCTGCCCCTCTGCCACCACCTGTCCTCTCCCTGGGGACAACCAGCGTGCCCAGCGGCACTGGCCGCGGGCTCGGTGCGGGAGGGACAGCTTCTCCATGCCACCTGGTAATTATCTGTTTGGATTTGTGCTCCGTGGCTGTGTGAGACACTCCGGTGCACGTTCTGTTTACTTCCCTAATTGCTGCCAAGCACTGGTTTTAAGTTTCTCTCTTCTCTCCCCTCCCCTTCTCCTGCTTTCAAGCGAGCTTAACACATGTCCAAGCACCAGCGGCCCAGCTCCGCTGTCGGGCAGCGTGAGCGGAGGCAGCAGCGGCTGCATCCAAGCTGGGAGCGGCGCCAGACTGTCTGCACAGGGCTGGGCTCGTCCCCGGAGGCTGCATCTCTCCGGGACGCTGCCACCGAGCCCGGCTGTCTGCTGGCACCTCCGCTCTCACCACGGGAGAGGCTGTGGCAGCTCCCACCAGCCCCGTCCCACGGCCCCGCTGTGCTGGGAACGGTGTCCTGGGGACACGCCACGTGCCGTGCGTCCCGTGGGGTATTCCAGCTGTGCCACTGGCACCGGACTGCGCTTCTGAGCTCTTTTTTGGGTGGTTGCTCCCTCTCTGGCTGCTCCAGGAGAGCTGGATGAGGCCAGGGATGCTGTGAGGGTGGAAGGGATGGGCTGAGAGCAGCAGGGGGTCTAGGCTGCCTCCTGCTTCCAGGCTGTATGGAGCTCTCTCGGGGACCATGGATCTTGGCTATGAGCAGGATGCTCCTCCCGTGGTGCCCCTCCATCAGGGCTTGACTTTCTCCATCCCAGAGCAAGCAGCTACAATAATTCCCTTGCTTTAGTCTTGGATCCGAGAGGAGCTGGCAGGGAAGAAGGTCCTCAGTTCCCATCACTGATGGATGGATGTGCCAACCACCCCTCAGGACTTCAGGGCCAGGTCCCTGTCCCCTGCTCCATACACTAGAAGCTGCATTTCCGTGCTTCATCTCCTTGTTGCCCCAAGGGTTGCTAGGATCAGCTTTTTGGCAGGGTTTGGCATGGCCCTGGCACACAGGGTGCGGGCAGGGCAGGCAGCAGTCGGGCAGGGCCCTGCGCCAGGCCCCGGCTGGGGCAGGAGGAGGGGGGCTGAGCCCCCATCAATAATTCACCTCCATATTTATAGAGGGAAACGAGTTGAATAATGGATGGCGGGTGCGGTGAGGCCATTGGGGAGCTGCCCTTGCTGTCACTGCAATATTTATTGGCCCGGTTTGCCGGGTGCTGCCCGGCTGCCTCGAGGCTCCACCAGGATTGGCGACACTCTGGCTGGCACGGGCTTACTGCTGAGTGCCCGGCTGGCATGGTGAGCACAGGCAGCTCTGCTCCTCGGCCTCTGCCTCCTCTCCCCTCCACAAAAATGCTGCAAGGGCTGGAACCCCTCTGCTCTGGAGCCAGGCTGAGAGAGCTGGGGGTGCTCACCTGGACAAGAGAAGGCTCCAGGGAGAGCTCAGAGCCCCTTGCAGGGCCTAAAGGGGCTCCAGGAGAGCTGCAGAGGGACTGGGGACAAGGGCATGAAATGACAGAACGAGGGGGAATGGCTTCCCAGTGCCAGAGGGCAGGGATGGATGGGATATTGGGAAGGAATTGTTCCCTGGGAGGGTGGGCAGGCCCTGGCACAGGGTGCCCAGAGCAGCTGTGGCTGTCCCTGGATCCCTGGCAGTGCCCAAGGACAGGATGGAGCAGCCTGGGTTAGTGGAAGTTGTCCCTGCCCATGGCAGGGATGTAGAATGAGATGAGCTTTGAAGTCCCTTCCAGTCCAAACCAGTCTGGGGATCCTTCTCCGTCTCTCACTGGCCATGCTGGATTCTAGGCTCAGAGAGGGATGTGAATGTCCAGGGACAAGTCCCCATCCATCCCTCATCACAGGGGGACACCAGGGCCACACAGCTTTTAGGAGGACCCTGCTCTGTGTCCAGGACATGTCCCCTCTGCAGCTGTGCCAGCAGTCCTGCACCACCTGGTCCCATGTGCCACCCTGCTCAGGGACCCCCAGCATCTCCCCCCTCACTGGTGCCACCATCTCCCCCAGCCGTGGCCAGCCTCCCTCTGAGAGCCACAGCCCCACCAGCCACAGCCCCTCACCCCACACCCCTGTGTTACAGAGAGACCTGTGGAAGATGTCGAACCCGAGAAACGGCGACACCAAGCCCCCATGTTTGCCCCGCAATGGACTGGTGAAGATCCCCACGCAACCCAACGGCCTCGGCTCCGCCAGCATCACCAAAGGCACCCCCGCCGTGAAAAACCGCCTGTGCCAGCCTTCCTCCGTGCCTGCCATCCTCAGCCCGGCCTTAGCCCACCGCAGCGACCTGCCCATCCCCAGCCTGGCCTCCCCGCTCTCCTTGGCCACTCTGGCCAGCGTCTCCTCCCCTCCCGGCGCTTCCTTGGTGGGACTGAACGCGAGCGAAGGCTCGGAGCAGCCCTCTCCGGAGCGGCTGCCAGGCTCGCCCTCGGAGAGGCAGCTGGCGGTGGACGAGAAGATCCTCAATCGCTTGTTCTGGTACTTTTCGGCGTGCGAGAAGTGCGTGCTGGCGCAGGTGTGCAAGGCATGGCGGCGAGTGCTCTACCAGCCCAAGTTCTGGGTGGGCTTGACGCCCGTCCTGCACACCAAAGAGCTCTACAACATCCTGCCCAGTGGAGAGAAGGAGTTTGTCAGCCTGCAGGGCTTCGCCGTCCGCGGCTTCGACGGCTTCTGCCTCGTGGGCGTCTCCGACCTGGACATTTGTGAGTTCATTGACAACTACCCCCTCTCCAAGAAGGGAGTCAAGTCCATGAGCCTTAAGAGGTCGACCATCACGGATGCGGGGTTGGAGGTAGGTGACCCTGCTGAAGTGACCAGGGTGGCTGAGATGTGCTGGTGGTGGGTCAGTCCTGGTGGCCTTGGGGACATGCACATGGGCAGAGCTTTCAGGGGTGATAGGGAAGGAGCAGGCAGGTGGCACAGCCATGCCACAGTGCTGGCAGCACCGGGAGGCCCTGCCTGTGGTCTGGGCAGTGGGATGGGTGCAGCCTGTGCAGGCAGGGGGTCAGGAGGCTGTCAGGGCTTCACCCCTGCTGCCTGTGGAGGGTGCCAGGATGGCAGAGCCAGGTGAGGCAGCTGTGCTGCTGGGCGGCAGATGTGGCAAGCAGGGTTCTGGGAATGGGACATTCCCGCTTGGCTGGCTGCTCCCCAACAAGAGGGTTACCCAAGCAAGGGGCTGCGGGTCAGATAGAGATGGGGCAATTCAGGGGGCTAGGCAAGGTCTCCACCAAGACCCTTGCCCTGTGCCATGGCCAAACACAGCACCAGCTGTTCCATGGGCACATCTCACCCGAGCAGTTCCTGTGCTGGGAGCAGGCATCAATCCCAACCCTGCCAACAGCACCTGGTACAGCACACCCAGCAGTCCCTGCCTATCCCTTCCCATTCCCCGCTGATGCTGTCCTAAGGCAGGCGTTGAACCCATGCCAGGGAGGTCCCAGGGAGAAGACTGGACCCACCTCAGACTGGGAGCAGTGGGAAGAGCCACCGGGGGGGGCTCAGAGGGAGCAGGGGCGGTGGCAGAGGGATGCACAAGGGTGGGTGGGTGGCGGTGCCCATCATGGCCTGACCCACCCCTGCCCTCGGCAGGTGATGCTGGAGCAGATGCAGGGCGTGGTGCGGCTGGAGCTGTCGGGCTGCAACGACTTCACGGAGGCCGGGCTGTGGTCCAGCCTCAACGCCCGCATCACGGCGCTGAGCGTCAGCGACTGCATCAACGTGGCCGACGATGCCATCGCCGCCATCTCGCAGCTCCTGCCCAACCTCACCGAGCTCAACCTGCAAGCCTACCACGTGACGGACACGGCGCTCGCCTACTTCACCGCCAAGCAGGGCTACACCACCCACACCCTGCGCCTCAACTCCTGCTGGGAGATCACCAACCACGGCGTGGTCAACATGGTCCACAGCCTGCCCAACCTGAGCGTCCTCAGCCTCTCGGGCTGCTCCAAGGTGACGGACGACGGCGTGGAGCTGGTGGCCGAGAACCTGCGGAAGCTGCGCAGCCTCGACCTGTCCTGGTGCCCTCGCATCACCGACATGGCCCTGGAGTACATCGCCTGCGACCTGCACAAGCTGGAGGAGCTGGTGCTCGACAGGTAAAGGGCCCTGCTGAGCCGTGCTGTGCCAAGCCAAGCCATGCCATGCCATGTTGAGCCATGCCGGGCCATGCCATGCCATGCTAAGCTATGCCAAGTCATGCCATACCATGCTGAGCCATGCCATGCCATGCCATGCCATGCCATGCCATGCCATGCTATGCCATGCCACGCCATGCCTTGCCAGGTCACGCTGAACCGTGCCGTGCCATGTCACCCCATGACAAACCATGCCGTGCCAAGCCGTGCCATGCTGAGCCACGCTGGAAGCAGAGGGTGCAGCATGGGGGCCATGGTTTGGGGACACCCACGGGTGACCAGCTGGCCCTGACACCCCGTGTCCCGGCAGGTGCGTGCGGATCACCGACACCGGCCTCAGCTACCTGTCCACCATGTCGTCCCTGCGGAGTCTCTACCTGCGCTGGTGCTGCCAGGTAGGTGTGGAGTTGTGCCCGTCCTGGCTCGGCACGGCAGAGAGGGCATGGTGGCACCTCCCTGGGGATGGGCCATGAGCTCAGGGTGGGCTCCCAGGGCTGGCTGGAGACCCAGAGACTTGGTGCCAGGAAGCAGAGAGCTCCTGTGAGCTCAGCAGGACACAGCCCTGGCACTCTGATCCTGCATCCTGCCCCAGCACAAGTATCCCCAAATCCTGCTGTGGCACCAGGCTCCCTGCCCTGGCTCCTTGCTCCCTGTCCCACAACCTAGACCCAGAACCCTGGCCCTGCACCCCAAATCCGGCCCCAGCATCCTGCTGTAACATCCCACATCCTGCTCAGGCTCCCTTCTCCAGCTCCCTGCACCCTGCCCCAGCACCCAGAGCCAGCACACTGCCCCAGCATCCTGCACCCGGCTTCAGGTTCCCAGCCCTGGCACCCAGTTCCCCACTCCAGCTCGGCAGCGCTGAGCCCCAGTGCTGTGGTTCTCCTGACCATCCCTCCTCAATCCCATCCCATCTTCTTTTCCAGGTGCAGGATTTTGGCCTGAAGCACCTCCTGGGAATGGGCAGCCTGCGCCTCCTCTCGCTGGCTGGTGAGACCCTGACCCTGCTGCCAGGGACCAGAGACCTCGTGGGGCTGGGGAGGCACAGGGCATGGGGACAGACAGAGCCTTGGGGACAGCCAGCATCCCCCCAGGCCAGCCGGCACCTACACCCAGCCCAGCTTGTGGGCAAAGAGCCACGGCTGGGCTCTTGGGGAGCTGAGGTTTTTGGGGTGGTGGTGTTTTGGGAGCTATGATTTTGAGATTCAAGGTTTTTCGGGGTGTTGGTTTTTGAGGAGCTGTTCTTGGAGGCACTCTTTTTTGGGGTGCTGTTTTTTGGAATACTGGTGCTTTGGGATGCAGGGTTTGTAGGCTGATGTTCTGGGAGTGCAGGTGTTCTGGGTGGTTTTTTGGGTTTTGGAGCACTATTCTTTAACATGCTGGTTTTGTGGGTTGTGGTGGGGTTTTTTGGGTGCTAACTTAGATGATCTTGCTATTTTGGGGTGCTGGTGCTTTAGGGTACTGTTTTTTGCGTGAGTTTTTGAGTGCTGGATTTTTTGGATGACGTTACCTTGGGTGATTTTTTTGGAGTTGTTGGCGTTTTTGGGGTACATTTTTTTGGCATGCTCGGTTTTTTGGTTCTGTCTTTTGGGTGTGGTGAGTTTTGAGGCTCTGGGGTTTGAGGTGCTTTTCTTTTGGGTGTAGGTGTGTTTGTGGTGCTGGGATTTTGAGGTCCTGATCCTTTGGAGTGCTACGGGGGGATTTTCGGCTCTGGTGCCTTTCAGATGTTATTTTTTTGGGGTGCTATTTTTCGGGGGCGCTGGCGTTCTGGGCTGACAGCTCACCCTTGTCTCTTTGCAGGCTGCCCCTTGCTGACCACCACGGGGCTGTCGGGGCTGGTGCAGCTGCAGGAGCTGGAGGAGCTGGAACTCACCAACTGCCCCGGGGCCACCCCGGAGCTCTTCAAGTACTTCTCCCAGCACCTCCCGTGCTGCATGGTGATCGAGTAGCGCCGGACCCGGCCGCCCGCTCCCGCGCCCAACCCGGCCGCCATCGCCCACCCCATCTCCCTCCGGCTGCTGGGGGATTCGAGAGACGCCCCCGATTCCAACCGAGCCCGGATATCCCCCGCATCGACGCCCCCGAGGGACGAGGGGCTCCGGGGGGAGATGGGGAAAGGCGTCGCCCCCGGCCGGAGCCCCCCCGGGTACCATGTAAATTCCCCCCGCTCCTCCGCCATCGCCCGTGCTCCTCCCGGTGTCCCGCCAATCCCTTCCGGACAGACGAACGGACATCATGGGAGCCCAGAGTGGGAAGGCGACGCTGTGTGCCCCCCCCCCGGCCGCATCCTGCTCCCCCCGCCCCGGTGCCGAGCGGGCTCACGGCCGCGCCACCAAGGATGCTCCTGAGGACCAAAGGATGTTCCCAGGGATGGGCGAGAGGAGGATGCTTATTTTTGGGTGGCGGCGGAGGCTGGGTGGGTTCCCTCACGCCCTCGGAGCGGGGTACC
>VZTN01036232.1:1726-19510 GCA_013400515.1 Erpornis zantholeuca | reverse complement strand
GGACAGTTCCTGACCCAGACCAAGGACAGTTCCTGACCCAGACCAAGGACACTTCTCTTGCCAATTCCACAAGCAGCTGTCGCTGCAAGAATGTGTGTCATCCAAAAATCTACAGCAAGATATTTTGAAAAAAAAAACAAACCAAACATACAAAATATTTTCTCCTGATTTACTGATAGCAGGCTCTGAAACCTCATATTCTCATAGCACTGGAAGGGGCAAAATTGCATGGTCAGGGGTGAGGAGTGAGGAGCACAGTCTCTCCTTCCGGCAGCTGTTAGCCACCATTTTAGCTGGTGACATCAAACACCACCATAAATTAATTCCAATAATGAATAATTTTGCCTCTCAGATTGATTTTCTATCACTTCCATCTGGAAAACCTTTTATTTTATGCAAAACAGGTGTTAAACACCACCAAACATAATCATACTGTTACACTCAGTATGAAATGGAATAAGCACCTATACAGGATGCAAGGAAGTGGAGACTTAAATTCATTTAAATATATGTGAACAGAATGTATCCTGCATTCACATCTCCAGCTCATCTTTACAAAACACCAAACTCTTTCAAATGTGCCAGAGTTAATTTTTTTTTCCCCACTCCTGTGAAAAGCTCTTTTAAAATAAAGCTCTCCTTAAAAAATGTAAGCAGTTCATAAATATTTACTGCAATATACTGTCATATTTAGGAGCTCAGGGTTTTTCTGCTGTTTTGTGACTCTCAGTAGTGACTATTTCTTCACTAGTATTGCCTTGCTGCAGTTATTGTGGATGACAACCGTGTAGGGATTGTTTAGACTGAAGGCATTGCAGTGGACATGTCCATTGCTTTGATTTGCCACCTTGGAAGAAAAAAGGGAAATACATTACATTCTTGCTGAAATTAAAAACAATTGCACTAACTTTTTCATTAACATTGTGACCTCATTTGTTGCATCCAATTGCAGAATTGTTTTGCCTCATATTTCCTCCAAGAGTTGTATTCCACATAAGAGAAATGAAATAAATATGAGCCACAAAGAAAAAAAAAAAAGAGTTGAGGAATTAAATGCTAGCAAGGAATAGCTCAATGTTTGGGTTAAAAATAGAAATAGAATAATGTTTTCTGTTGATATTTTCTGGTAAAATGGTCGTTTTCCTGTAAAGCTGAATTTTTCTCCATTCACTGAGCTGACAACAGCCTGCTGCAGCTTATATAACTGGGCAAATCCTACATTTATAACTTAAGAACTTTAGGTTCTTGCTTTGATGACACCAGAATTCAGTTAGGGCACACTACTGAGTATTTGACTCTCTAATACGTTTTTCCAAATAATTTCTTTTAAAATGCTTTCCTATGTTCCTCTTCGGTTTATTTTCTTTACTTATTTCATATATATTTGTAAACTTATATAGCACAATTATGTCCTGCAATACAACATGAAAAGGAAATAATAAAATACATATTAAAGAATGTTCTTTTCTAATTTTTACCAGAGGTTCCATATCTAAGTGTTAATTTCTATTCCAAATGATTATTGTACAGGTAATATGGCAAACTGACATTGCTAAAATAAAAGTAATATTTTAAAAGAAAACAAACAAACAAAAACAACTTGCAGCAAAACAAACCAGACCCTACAGGCATTATTCAGTGCAATATTGTAAATTGCAAATATACTTGAAAAAGAAAATCGTGATTTTGATTATCTGTAATTTGAAAATTAAATATGATGTGGAAGTTTGTGAAACACAAATTTGTATACACTGTTATCTCAGCTCTGATTGTAATTTGGCATCCCAAAATGATTAAAATTGGATTGGTATGTAATAAAAAGTCATAATTCCATACTGTGTTCTCTCCAGGGCCTATTCTTCTGCCGTGTAAGTCTTGTTTGTTGTCAGTTCCATACAAATATGCTGGGCTATAGGGTGTAGTACCCATCTCAAAAATTATAGATAGAGTGATCAAGAGGGACCTGTGGACTTAGAAAGCATGGAAATTCCAGGAACTATACACATGAATTAAACATAATTAAACATAAGGAATGAGAGGAAGCTGCTTCATACAGCACAAAGTTTGAGGTAGAAGAGATGTTTGATTCTGCTCTGTGAGAGCTATTGTCAAACTCTGTAACAGCCCTCTTCTGCCACCACTTCACGAGGGAGAAGCTGCTCTTGCTGTGCTGCTCCCCTGTGCACAGCCACAACCACCAATTCCACGCAGACATTTAGATCTACAAGGCAGAGATGTAGCATACAACAAATTTACTCCAAGGACACATTTAGCCCTTGTTTTCAGAAACTCCCCAAGCAACACAATGTTATTTTCAGTATATTGTCAAACACTGATGCGAAGTTTGTTGATTTTCATGTTCCATGTAGCATAAAGGATGTTTCTCAAAAGAGACTTTGCCTCTCTGGTAGTTGAGCTGTTATCTGTCATAACAAGGCTGAAATACAAGTCTGGAGACGACACTTTTCTTCTCCAGCACTGCACAAAACACACTCGAGGTTCACACACACCCATCTGTGGCTGATTCCAGACCAGATGCCCTGTTTCTTCTTGGATATAGCACTATATCTTTGTCCCACGTGTAATTGCATGGAAGTTCATTACACGCAGCAAATGGGAACAGCAGTAGGAATTAGATCTAATCCTCACACAACCACTGAAATGTAAAATGCATTTCTACTTCTGCAACATCGTCTAAGGACACAGAAACACCAGAGAGTAGAACTAAACTCCAAAAAAGAGCAGGAAAAGAGATGGAGTTAATCCTCAGTGATCTTTTTATAACAGTTAGGAGAGATGATTTTCCAGAACATCCATACAAAATACGTGTGAAAGAACATTACACATTCCTGAAGTCTTATGGACTATAAAATTTTATGGCAGACATTGTACCTAACAGCACTTATTTTGGACTGTGAATTAGTTTGCATGGTGAACCCAGTCAAGAAAATGTATTAATTTTAATACATGAAAGAAATGCAGATTATTTACAGCTTGGGAAGCTACATCCTGCAAACCAAGTATTTTGAATATGGGTTAACTTTAATAGGGGATAACTAGTTTAACACAATTTTAAAACTTAAAAAATTACAAGCAAAAAATGGTTGGCAAAATTTTTAACCTAACACTCTCTTTAAATGCATAAACACCCAAACGATGTGTAGACTTAATTGAGTAATTTTATCTTCATAGGTAGTGGTGGTGAGGGTGATGATGGAAGATTACATCCAGCTGCACCTGCCTAGGTTTTAAAATGGACATTTAAAATATGGAGTGTGTTTCACACAAATGACTAGTGAAAAAAATGCTTTGCAAACACTACAAAGTTTTATAATTTTCGTGAAATAGAACAGTGATGACAACTTTGAAAGACTTGGGACTGGTCATTAATACTTACTGAGGAAAAATGACAGATAACCATAAGCTTTTTCCTCCAGTAAAGAGTCATGCCAAGAAGCTGTGGATGTTAAGGTTGGGCACATACAACTGATGTTGAAATTGTTATTCATCAGGACAAGCTGCTCTGCAATATTATGGATTTTCCCAGTTGTGACCACTTCCAATCAAGTTTAGAAGTCCTTCTAGAAAACCTGGGTTTTCTGTGTACAAATTATTGAATTAGTATTGTGTTATTTACATGAAAACAAATGGCTTTATCCTACAGTCACACTAATCATCTAATAAATATATATATGCCTCATTTTTTATGAGTTCAAAACAGAAAGAACAAAATGACTGAAGAATGCTGTGTGAGGAAATACTTTCATTGACACTGAGAAAGCAGTGCTATCTAGTTAATTAACTTTATTAAAACTTTTTCTTTGGCTAATTGCTTTCCTGAGTCCAACTGCTGAGTTACATTTCCAGTTTAAAATTATCTTCATTTGATTTGGACAAACTAATGCAGGTAAAAATATTTAAACCTAGAACTTCTATGTCCCTAGCTCTGTGTGACATCTGAAATCATATTTTATAGCAGCTTGCTCAGACAGGTCTAATCCAGCTCTGTGTAGTTGTTTCAGGTAGACTACATACTTTTCACAGACCAAAATAACTGATGTTGTTAAAATTGCCACCTTCTAAATCAATATTTCTCATTCTGCATTCTAACACTTTTTAAAGGATTAGAGATTGCAACTATTGCTTCTTTTAATAAAGGGGATGTAACAACTAACTAGAAAAGAATATTTCAGTCCTCTATTAAAAATATGATTGCTACAATCTCCTCTGCCAGCACGAATCATAATTCTGCTAAACCCCTGCATGATTTACATGGACTTTCTATCATTAAACTTGCCTTTGGCTTCGTTTTTAATCCTATATCTTTTGCCAGTCACCACAATTTAAATTTTTCAGCTAGATGATCTTTTTTTTTTTTTTTTTTTTTTTATGGGAGCAGGATAGGAAGGTTAATGACACATGGAGTTTTATTCTCTCAGGTACTGGGCCAGGTACCAAGCCTGAATTCTGAAAGCTCATAAGCCCACGCTTGAATCCACTCCTATGCAGAACATTAAACAAATGCTTTAAGAGTTGTGCCAGTTGGGAATGTTTTCATGTGTCAGTGCCCAGGCCATTTATTTTACAGGGAAGGGTGTTATCTACAAGGAAAAATCTTAGACATGTCATACTAACTCAAAAATAGAGTATGTCTGGAAAGAAGCCTCCCAGTGCTCTGCAAGCAACAACCTAAAGGTGAAGAACTCCTAAAAAGTAAAGAATCTCAAATTAGAGATTTTTACTGATGCTGTCAGACAGGTCCTATGCCACCAAACTATCTATTTGCATGTTTATAAGAAGGATTTTTTTAGTTGAATTCTATACCAAGAGTTCAAATTGAACTTTTCTAGTTAAAGGAGTAGCCAAATACATTATCACAGCCCTTCTTCTCTCTTAGGCTGGCTCTTCTGCCAAAAGTCAAAGTGAATTTCAGCATGGTTAGTTAAGTCTAATTTCAGAAACTCCTCTGATCCCCGGGGCAAAACTTACAACTCACAACTCTATTTATTGTTTTGTTTTTCAAATAAAAATACCACATCTCTGTTCTCACAGTTCCTGGGAGCAGACATTTAGGACATTAGGGTCACACTGAGGAAAAGGAGTTGTTTTTTAGACACCATTTACTGTGGAAATTTTACAAAATAATATATAATGTTATTACAGTTATGTCAGGGTAGAATCAGTACTTTATTCTACAATTAGCAGAATAAACACTTGTCACTTTTTTTCCCAATAAATATAAGAAGGACACTAAAACAGGCTGGATTTCAAATATGTTGTTCTGTTAGGCACTGGGCTTTAACAACACAGTTCATAGAGCAAGAAGATATACAATTTTAGACTTTTGTCTGTTTAAAGGGTTTTTTTTTTAAACTGAATAATACCTTCTAACTAAGCTAAATAATTTATGATGTCAATCCAATAAAGATACTTGAAAATAGCATTCTTCAGTATTTATCAAGATTAGATTCACTGAGACTCTGAGCCTTTTCTGAGTTTTTAGGAAAGATATGAAGGTTTATAAAGAAATTATATAATAACGTCTGGATTTCATCTACATTGCAATTATTAATCCCTAATCCTTACAATTTTGTTAATATTAGTCAAAGACACTTGTTCTTCTCTGCTTAGTTAATTGATGTTCCCTGACACCTTTATCCTAGTTATCACACAATACTTGTTCTCTGGTTTAGATGCCAGATCTGGTCTTCTCTAATCTCCAGAAGCAGTGATTCAAAATTATGCAGGTTTTTTCATAGCACCTCTGTTCTTTTGATGGGAGAATTTGGACTTTGCTCTTCCTACAACCTGCAGCTCCAACGAGGAAAAAAATCTCTTGTATGACCATATAAACACTCAATTCAGAAGGGATTTGACATATATGCTCTAATTCCTCTGTTCAGGGGCATGTTCTTATATAAAGTATCTGATTTCAAATTTTCTGACTTGATAGGTGCCCAAGTGCCCTCCTAGTCAAAGATATTTGCCTGATCTGGCTCAACAGGGTCTGATATGCTGTCCATAACCAAAGTTCCTCATGGTTTATCTGTCATCATTAATTTCCTGAGGGCCAGAGTTAGAATCAGGCTTTTTATGTGGTGTTATTCTTAAAAATCTTGTTACTTTACTCAAGAAAATGAAGAATAATAATTTTGAAAACCTATAAGAACTGAAAGACCAATTCCAGTTTTCAGTGTCTGAACTCGTAGAATGCATGGGTGTAAATTTGTGCAGCAGTTATATTAGAAATGTCTGTGTAGGAATCCTGTTATTACTTAACACCCACACACCTTGTAAACTAATAACAGGATTTGTGGTGTCTTCTGTACACTGTTCTGAAAATTTACCCTACATCCTCCACTTTACCCTTTAAAAATTTAATCAAGCATCTGTCATTTCTCATCCTTCTCAAAACCCTCTATTTTGCTGCAAAGAGTCTAGATTATTACATGATTATTAGGAGGAAGAGGTTGCATCTTAGCTTAGTTTGCCTCCACATGAATAATCTCTCAGCTAACGTTTGAAAATACAATAAGTGCACCATGTGTGTGCATATATGTTTAAGGTGAAAAGGAGAGAAGGGATTAAAAAAATGATGATGCAGCCAGCATCATCAGAACCTGGATTAATTTTTTCTCCCTGGTGGGCGAGTCTGGATATGCTTAATTATTTGACTAAACATTACCTAGATGAGTGATCTGAAGCTATTTTCTTGTGTAATCTAGATGTTTTTCATACCTACCTTCCAAAATGCTCTCCACCTTTTCACATGGCTGCACAGCCTCCCATTCCTATCACACTGGGTACAGGCACGAGTCCTCTCCAGGCAAATTCCCAGTGCTCTTAAAACCAAAGTCATGTAAGAAAGGGCTTCCACTTTTCCACACACTGTGGAGAGGATGTGGGAAAATTATCTGCTGAAAACCATGATGATAATTTAGAAGTCAATGAGACTGAAGTAGAAGCAGCTGTACTACTATGGTGGGTGACAGGATCCAGAGAGATGAGCAAACACCTGCTACCCACCTCGCAAGATATTGTTAGACTTAATTAGTCAGTGTTGAAAAGCACTTTAAAATCTACTGAAAAAAGGGCAAGTATTATTAATTTTTATTGTAATTACCATAATTATCTCTATTATTGTTATGCGAAATGCACTGTGTGAGAAGGCACAAGATTACAACAAGTGCTTTTCACAGAAGATACAAAATATTGGTTTCAAAATTCCCTAAATTATAGCCATGTCTACGCTGTCAATTTGGCAAATGTCTCATTTTACTCTTTGGTCCCACTTCTCTGATAGTCTCATGCATGATAGGTTGCTCCTGGGCTGGTGTTTGAAGCAAATCTTGTGAAAACACATTGCCAGCCACATCAACCCAAACCTCAGCAGTCCCTGAAGATAAGCTCGTTAACAACAACCAGCAGCCACAGGTAGCAGCTTGACTACAAGGAGCAGCTTGACAATACACAACCAGAGCAGGACCTTGGGGACCCAGCACAAGAAAGCTTTTGTGGCAAACGCTCAGCTTTCCTTACGCCTGACTGAGGATAGAGATTGTGTTTGGGGGCAGACAAGGTGTGACAGGGAGCGGGCTGAAGCAAGCAGGGCACAGGTGACAAAAGGGGACAGCAGCTTCTGTACCTGGCAGCCTCCCATCACCACATTACCTGCCCCTACCTCCAGACAACAGGTCTGCATGACAGAAAGCTGCATCACAGCTGGCCAGAAACAGAAAGTGAGACTGATAAATCACCGCCATGCACGTTTATGAACATCAAGAGCAGACAAACTTCCATAAAGAGTGCAGAACCATAAGCTGCCAGGTGTCCCCTCAGCATAGGTCAGAGAACAAGTGCTGCTTTCACAGTGACACTCTGCTAGTCAGATGGAAAAAAATAACCCAAACCATTCACTGAATTTTGAAATGAAGGGCTACAGCTGGCTGAGACTGTGCTCACTGGTTTTACAGAGCACCATTCTGCTAGAGAAAATATTCACAAGCCTAACTTCTGCCTCCCATGTCTTTCACTCTCTCTCTACCTACTTTTACTCTGGTGGTACATCATCCATTACAGGCTGAGAAAAGTATCACTTTCTGGCACCTCCTCTCTGCACCCCACCTCATAAACCACCCATGGAGGTTCAGCTATGCCTCTGTGGCTATCCCACTCTGTGGGTTTTTCCTCTCAGAGCTTAGAATGGTTGATTCACAGTCACAGAAGGATCTCTGATTTGCCAAAATGCACAGAAAAAAAGTCTTTGTGGCACCCAAGCATCAAATACCAGGGCAGCCAGTTTTTCCACTCATGACTTCTCCATGGGACTCTCTTACTTTTTGGATGAGATAAAGGGAGGGTGAGATATTTGAGCTCTTTACAGGGGATGCCACCTGGGAATGTAAATCCCATTGATGGCCACAGCTCTCCAAAGCCCTGAAAGGCATTAGGAGTAATTGTTGGTGAATTCTGCTCGAGGGTCAGGCAGTCTTCTGGAGCTTTCCAGACCTCTACTCTGGTCACACCTGTGGAGAAAGGATTTCCCAGTAGCCAGTAAAAGCTGTGGCTGACAAGGATCAGAGGTTCAGCAGTGACCCTTTGTCCAGAGTTCATTAGGACCTAAGAGAAGGATGCACTCAACCTTGATTGTGATGCTGGTTCTGACACAGTCTTAAATGTGATCCTCTGCATATAAAAATGCACAAACAACCTCATCCTCCCTAGGGTATATGTCCCAGGGCCTTGTGAGCAGGATGAGCCTTCCCATTTTGGAAGGCCTCCAGAGCAGAGGAGGAAACAGCACACCCAGTGATGTGGTCAAGGTAATAAAGCAGCAAATAAACCAATAGAGAGGCAGCACAAAGATGTAAACACGGGACTCTAAATTTGGGAAGGGTACTGATTCCTCTTGCAGATCGTGACAATAGGAGAGCGGGAGGAGGAAGAGCATGTCCAGCACAGTGTGCCTGTTATCCCACACAGCAGCACCCCTGGCCAGCTGCAGAGGACAGAGGAGCAGCTGCTGAGCCAGCCAGGATTAAGGAGAGGAGGCAAGGCCTGCCTGTCAGAGGATATTTCTTGAGCGGTGTGAATACAAGCTGTTTCGTATCTATCACTACAGCAAGGGAAATATCTCTTGTATAAATCCAATCCCTATGGCCTAAATCTCCTTAAATATCACTGGTTTTCTCCTTATCTGATGCCTTTGTTCTCTCAGATTTTAATACTCTTTGATAAAGTTATCAAATAATCAAACTTTCCCAATTGGCTAGCAAATGATTACCTCATGACTCGTGCATATAATTTTCTAGCAAGCATAAATGAGAGTGTTTCAGGAAAAGATTTTATTCTTTTTCTAAAAAAATTAGTCAAAAATACCTCTTTTCAGAAGTCTGATACTCTGCTAACCAATGAGCAGCAACATATATATGCACAATATATATATATTTATTGTGGGAGGATCTACCACAGATCCATCAATCAAAATGGATAAATACCCACTGCACCTAAAGGGAGTGATTGTTAAAGCCTACCTGTCATTTTCTCCCCCAACTGAATAACATGTATCTAGGAAATTCTCCAAATTATCATCTTTTTAAATGTACCTTATTGGCTTCCATTACATGTGAAATTCCCAAACTTCAGCTTATATGAACCATCACAGTTTAACTATTATTTAAAATAAAGGTAAACCACATATATCAATTTTTTTTTGTTGTTGTTATTCTTCTAAACAAATATCTAGTCAGGTTTACTAGCAGGCTAGTCCTTGCTAGCTAAGCTAATCCTTACTAACAGGCTTCCCACATGACCTCATTGCCTTAGGGAATATCATTATCAAAATGTCAGTATTCCAGGGTCTCACAGTGGGATTGCGTCCTGCCTGATAAAGACTTGATTTTTCCTCCCTTCCAAAGACTGAGATAGAATTATGGAAATTTACTTAGAAGTCAAACCATGGCATAATATTTAGGCCTGAAAGACACACACTCAAAATTCACGGTTGGAGTGAGCTGAGAAAGCACACAGAAACACATTGCGATCACCCTACAAAGTCATTTGGGGTCGTAGGTCTGCCTATAGCAACACACAGCACACTGGAATCCACATATGAGCTTTCCCTTGGACAGTTTGGGGCATGAAAAGCAGCACAAGCCAGTCTAACTGGAAATGGAAAATGTCCTTCAGCATCTGTGGAGTTGAAATAGGGAAGTACACCTTTAATAAAACAGCCAGGGAATCCGAACTATCTGAACTATCACTTTATGTGGTGATAAGAGAAGTTTTTCCATATTCCATCTCTAGACAGAATTACCAGGAAAGGGCATCTGTGCTTGAACTTGGTCAGATTAAAGGTCCACTTAGTCTAGGACCTAATAGTGATGACTTAACCAACAAAAATTATTTAAATAGAGAATAAAAACAGGATATAGTGATATTTCCTATATTGGCAGCCTCTCGCCCCAGCTACCTGAGGCAAGGATTTTTCTGAGCTAGAAGAATAACTTCACCATGTGCTCGAATTTTCAAAAAGTGTTTTATTCCATTAGTTAATTTCATCATTTTTAAAGTGCACTTTTACCTACGTGGCATTCTGGGGCAAAGAGTTCTGGGATTAATTTTTACATTATGCAAAACAAATTACCTCAATTCTGTTTTAATAAAATTATAGAAATTACAAAGAATTGCCTTTTCTCAAGACTTGGATTCAGGTATGAACGTCAAAGCAGAAAGTGTAGTATATAATGGAATAGTTCAAAATTACCTACCAGAACTTGTCAAGACTTTTCAGCTACAAATACATGCCAACAAATTTCTTCTAATGTCTCTTTGGGTTATGATTCTCATAGAGCAGTCTACACTTATGTATATCCTTTACTGTGATAGACATTTTTGGAATATAAAGGGGGTTTTGGACTTAAGACAATAAAGACTACTTAAGATTTCCTTTTCTTTTAATGTACCTGTGTAAACAATCTCTCTGATTTCACATACGGCTATTTTGGCTCTGAGGTTACAACAGCTGCATATTAATTTAGCAAATTACATATCCATAAAAACATTACTGGGATGTGTCATATAATAATGACATATTATTGACAGGCTGAACTTTGTTAATATGTTAAACAACATTATCAGGTTGACAATTAAGAGGTTTTGGAAAAAAAGTTCCAAAACCCTCACTTGTGCAACTGTCCTCATTACTTGAAGTACTTTCTGACAAGACAAGGCCAGTACAGAGGTAATTTCTGTAGAACTTTGCCATACTAAAAAAAATTACTGTGATACCAGTTGTTGCTACTGTTGTAGCAGTATTTCATCCCTCAGAACAGTTCTGCAAAGTGAAAATTCAAGGCTCATTGTGAAATGAAATTTTAGGGGGATAGGATATCACACATGTAGGTGAAAGAAGGAGGAAAGGTCTGTGTGTACCCCAATGCTCTGGACTCTTCATCCTACTGGTGCCTTAAATGGCTACCTAGAAACAGAGACTAGACAGGAATAAAGGAATAAAGGAGGGATGGATTGGAAAGGCCTTCAGAGGTACACTCTGGGCTCCAGAGGCTCCTGCCTCAGTGCATCCCAACATGGACAAGGACAGCTCACGAGTTCTTCCCACTTTGATATCAGCATCAATTCCCCAAGCAGAACCCAGCCAAGGATGGAACTTCCCCAAGCTTTCCCCCCTGCCCCCAAGATTGTGGTTTGCAGTTGTTTGGCCTAGGAGGGTCTGGGTGTCCTTGGAGAGCTGGAGAGGCTTTGTTGTGTGTGTGTGAGCATGAGGGAACAGCACTGAACGAGCTCCAGGGAACTGCAGAGTGACACTGGGCAGGGCAGGGTTGGGAAAATATAAAAGTTAAAACCTAAGGCAGCAATACATGCCCCATATCAGACACCTGCCAGCCATGGCCAGTGACAGCCCTCATACCAAAGTATTTTCCTGTTGAGTTCTGCAGCTGCTTTTCCTCCTGGATGGAGATCTGTGCAAACCAAAACTCTCTTATGGTGGCTGCTGCAGATACTCCCACTTTGTCAGTCCTCCTCTCATCAGGAGGAAAAGAGAAGAGTGAAACAGCATCTCTGAGGAACTGCTCCAGCACACATCTGGAGAGAACCATAAAGAGAAGCAAGAGACTTTCATCTTTACTATTTATATCAATGGCTGCCATGTATTTTAGAGCTTGATAATACCCACAAAGTATTTAATAGATTTATTGACACCTTTCCTTTACTGCACACTTCAATCTATCTTAGAGTACTTTATTAAAGTTTCTTTACCCACCTGCCTTTGAGTACCCT
Organism: Erpornis zantholeuca; assembly: GCA_013400515.1. Taxonomy (NCBI): domain Eukaryota; kingdom Metazoa; phylum Chordata; class Aves; order Passeriformes; family Timaliidae; genus Erpornis; species Erpornis zantholeuca. The sequence continues at coordinate 7,210 of VZTN01036232.1, read as the reverse complement.
CACAGATGCAAGAAAGACTACTTATAATAAAATTCTTGAGGTACAGGTAGGAAAACTTGATGTTACTAAGACCTTTCTACTTAAACATGTTGTTAAGTCCATCTTTTACTACTACATGACTGTTTGGTCTAATTTCTGATTTGGACTTTGCAGAAATACTTATTTTGCCTTCTTAGGTACTGCTCTCATGAAGAGGAACTTTAAAAAAAAATTAAAGTAAAGGCATATTATGCATTTTCTCTTAAGGAAACTTGAGAGAAAAGGGAACTTTTTATATGAAATTAAACTACCAGTGCTTCAAATTAATTATTTCAGCTGCCTACACTAATCTAGAAAAGGTAGTCTGTAATCCTTCAAGGCAATAAAGTCCATCCACACTCTAAACACTGAACAGAACAGATTACTAAAAATCAAAACCAATCAAAGCTAGCTACTCATCAGAGCTGATGCTCATGAAGTATTAGCTGTTCCTGCTCTTGCAAGGTTCACAGACACTCACATTGTCATGTCTATGAACATCTTTCAGATCCAAGGCTTTGAATTTAATCTCGCCATACTTCGAAGAAATTCAGATTTTTCAAAGCTTGCCACTTCTACGGTTATGTGACCTAGTTATGCTCAAGTGACAAAAAACATGCTGCTCATGAAGAATTCAGAAGCCTCTGTTGTAGGAATCACTGGAACTCTTGGCTTTGCCCCTATGTTTATTTGCTGCAGGGGACCATAACTCCCAGCTAAAACTATATCTGCATATACAGATCTCTGCCTTGGAAGGATACTGGAAATTGTGAATATAACAACAGCTGACATCTTTGGAGGTTGATTTAGATTTTGGGTTCTCTTAGTGATTTAATTCAGGCCACCTGAAAAGAAATTTTCTAGTTCTTTTATCAGCTTTTGATACATTTTACATGTCCTGTTGTACACCAATCTCAAAAAAAAAAAAAAAAGGTTTTGGTCACGTCTGAAAACAGGCCACAGAGACATTGTTCTAGGAGAGGATTTTTTTGCCCCAACTTTTGGACAGTTTCAAGATGAGCACTAATGTGAGCATAGACATAGAGTTGTTCTCTTACTGCTATCATGGTTTTTTTTTCACTCTAAATGCATTTCAAAATATATTTCTCTTTCAAGGATTCCATTTCTCGGGTAACAGCTTCAGCATTGCTGATTCAAGTCATGGAGTTATTGTTAGGCTTTGTGGGTTTTGGTGGAGGGTTTTTTGGGTTTTGGGTTTTTTTAAGAATTCAAAACTGTCCCTTTTCATTTGGTGGCTAATCCATTTCTCTCTCCAGAAATAGAAGGTAATATATTTGTTGCAATATGAACCTTGTTGTTAGAAATAGAAAAGCCAAGTAAATCATGTAAAGAAATCAACTTCACTCTTTCTTAAACTGATTTTACAGTTGAATGGCTTCAAATGTAGTGTAAACAAAGCTCCATGACAAATCTATCATCTGCTATAATGCATTATACAAGTCAATGTACAGTAAATGTAAGCTGTGTGGGAAAAGTTTGGTAGTAACTATTTTTCTCTGGAGAAATTACAGGTACAGATATTAAAATAAACAAATTTCTAAGAGAGGAATTTTTTTCTATTGCCTTGTGTTCATTGATAAACACCAAAAAGGAATACTGATATTGGCACTTAAACAGAACAGGAGTAAGTCCTTGTGCAGAAGACTTTAACTCCTAGCCTGTCCTTCACGAAACTGCATCGTAACAAAGAGATGTATATTTTGTGATGCAGTTGCAGCACAAAAACTTTAATAGTCCAAACTACAAGCCAAGAAAATATTATTTGAAAGAGCAAAATTGAAATAAATAAAAATAAATAAAATTAGATAATGTAGTATGAAAAAGGACAAAATTAACTTAATAGGTATTTCCCTCTAAATTTACAGTTAGACCCCAAGGTCCTTCAAATCATATTTAATTTGCATATCATTCATTATTTATCTTCTGTATTTCTAATTTCTTCCTTGCCATCTGTTTTTTTTTTTTTAATGATGTATCTAGCATATAATTTTTTCTGCATGTAAGGTCTCTAAATTGTAGCTGATTGATTAAAACATATTACAAAATAAATATGTTTAGGCTTTTTCTAGGAGCTAGCTCACTGCTTAAAATTAATTATACACCCTAAATCATCCTTGGTAACTGATAAGGTAAATAATGACTGTAGAGTTGACTCCTACAAGGAGTGGAAGAAAAGAAGAAGATTCAGCAAAAGACATAACCAGAGAAATCAAAGGAGAGGTCTCAGAAAGGTTATGAAAAGAAAAGACAAATCCCAAAGCAGACCAGCAGAATGGAGATATTGACAAGAATACACGACTGGGAGGAGATCTGACGGTCCCAGGATGTGCCATGTAGTGTGATAAGAGAAGCAGCAGCAGCAGCAGCAGCTGGTGCATGTTAAACAGCACTCTACCCTGCAATTGGTCCTACTAATTTTAATAGGATAGATTTCTATTCACTGATGTCTCATAATCTGTCCTTTGTGATGTATCCAACATTTTTGCCTCTTCATCCACCCCAGGACTCCTAGACTGCTCTAGCTGTCTGCCCCAGCTGCTGTGATTTTTGTCTCTCTGGCTGTTGCGTGTTTTCCCCAGCAGACTCTCCAGCTCATTCAATTCAGCAGCTGCTACAAACACTTCTACTTTTGGCACAGCAGCCCAACAGTTTCAAGAGGTTTACTCCAAGAGAAGGTGGGTCAGAATCTATATTTATGTAAAATGCAACACACATCTGCTCTTTCACGATACTTGGGGCAGGACACAAAAGCTGGTTCTGTTTCATAAGGGTCCTGAAAAATTATTCTAATTTTGGCTGTTAAACCTTCATTTCTGTGGAGGTGCTCATCCAAAGATGGGTAAGTCAGTGCAAAGTGGCATAAACACATTATTTGCCTGACTTGGCATGTAAATGGTCAATGGGGTAGTGAACAGACTGTCAGCCTGCTTTCTGGGAGTGCTAAATGGAAATAAAGCTCTGAATTGAGGGGAACACAGTACCACACCAAGAGTTACCCATTGTAAAGATACTTAGGAAGGAAGTAAAACAGCATTATAAAGGTTAAAGAGTCCAGAGATTACACAGAAAAACTTTTAAAAGAGACATTCAGAAACAACACTTTATGTAGACATCAAGGAAAGTGTGTTTTGTTTTTTTTTTTTTTTCCAAATTAGGCCAATTGCTCTAGAAGGACATATTCGAATGTCTGATTTCTAACTCCATCACTTGAAAAGTACCAACACCAAACCCAAAACCTCCTTCTGTTCCTCATTGAAACATCTCACTAAGGAATTCTGTTTATCTGTCTCAAAAAATGTAGTTACAACTATTAATTTCAAACTATTTACACTCTTAAAAAAGCCTTTCTGGCAAGAAATGTTAATTACAAAGAGACTGCATTCAGCTACATTTTCTCATGTTACTTAGCACTTTGTCAACAATCCCTGCTGGAAGTTTTTTCATGGAGAGTATGAAGACTTTTTAAGAGCTTTTATTTACCCCCGACTTCTTCCATGATAAAGATACCTATAGCTTACAATGCATAAGTCCACACAAAGCATTAAATCAGATTTTTATTTTTTACTAAAGCTCGAAAAATTTTAGATATTATTTTAGTTGCAGATTATAAGCAAGAAAAGGAGATAACGATATAAATTACTCCAGGAAAACAACAATCATCATATGACACCTACTGTACTCATCTTAAAGTATTTCTTCTACAGCAATCACCTCATGCAAGGATGCTGACATCAGAGGAGATGCTCATTTACACTGGAACAGCAGTCTAAGCCAGATCCACTAATGCACAATAATTTTGGTTTGGAATGGCAATATTAGTCAAAAAGGAAGGAAATATTTCTGCTCCACCATGATGAGACAGAGTTCAGCATTTCTGGTGTCAACCCATCCAGCTGAGATGTGTGCTGGAGATCTTCCTGTTTCAGGGGATGGAAAAGAAATTGAGGCAAACTGAAATGCCTCAATGATGCATCCTTCGGACAGAATTACAAAAGTCCTGGTATAAGAAGACCTTTCCAAAAACTTTAATCATTCTGGTGTATATTTTCATTAATGTACGCACACAGCTGAAAGTTTCTTCTAATTGTCCCTTGAAACTCAAGGATTCAGTCACAACATAATTTACTATGTAGATTATATTAAAATATTTTCACCAAAATAACATGTAAAAGTTACCAGACTATTCCATAGTCCATGGATTACAAACCAACAGCATATTATTATTTTTACCTGCAAAGAAACACTTTGCTTGCAGAGGTACAATTTACGCACTCTTATTTAATGCTTCTTTCAAATTCAAAACATATTTTTGAGCCAAATTTTAGAATACAATTGCAGTGTTATATACACAAAACTTTCCTCTTGGGCTGGGGAGAGACTGAGTCTTCTTGATGTCAATAAACTTTAGTTTAATGAATTTGCGTTTGCCAAAAATTCACCAAATATTTTCAGGAGTGGAAAAAAGCAATAAATCTTAAAATTCAGAGAAAAAAATGTTTCAAAAAGATGCATAATTCTATTAGAATTTCTTGCCTTGGGGGCTTGATGTAGTAAATATATATCTGGATTACATTCTTGATTTAATAAATTAAGCATCCCAACTTTTCATGCACATATATGAAAATTATAGCTTTCCCTTGATGCATTTGTTTCTTATTTGGAATCATTTGCCCAAAACACAGGATCTCATCATGAACACATGTTCATCATCATATAAAATCACACACAATTTAAATTGCATATTTATGTTCCAGATCATGGCTGTCCTGATTAATTGTTAGAAACCAATAGAGAGAGGTACAAGTACCAAAAATATGATATTATATATATTTCTACAGAGTTCTACTGCCATTTCCAGAAACACATTTTTTCAAAAACTTCATTTGGTTTTCCAATTTCTATAATAAAATAGACTGGTACGGACTGGAAAACTGAACTTCACTGTGCCACTGACTCACAGTTTATGATAAAATGTTCCTGGGACATTAATTTATTCTCAGATGAACCTGATCAGTGCAGCTGCTGGACTGCAGACCTCTGTCTTGTACAAGTCACAAATGAATGCAGAAAATACTGGATGGGGGAATAAAATGCAACCTTTGGTTTCTACTCCATTAAAATATATGGATGTGTTATCCCAAACTATTTGCCTCTAACTCACCTCTGCTGATAGCTTCATACAGGTCTACAAGTTCTACAGGCCAATGATATGCAAGCTAAATTACAAACAATAAATTATATTAAAATATGTATTCAGGCAATAAATACACATGTTTACACAGAAAACATTTGCTGGAAAACACTAAATGCTAGTAACAAAATTTCATTTTCCCATCCTTTAACAACACCTGGATCATAGAAAATACACACTATGACTAAGCTCTGGGTTTTGAAGGTTAGGATGGATTTGACAGGAAGGGCCCATGACACCTGGCTCGTGTTTAC
>VZTN01036229.1:0-24718 GCA_013400515.1 Erpornis zantholeuca | reverse complement strand
GCTACAGGCCCTACTAGAAAGTTTTCCTGTCTTTCTTATAAGCCCTCTAAGTATTGAAAGACTCCCTAGACCTTTCCCTTCTCCAGGCTGAACATCCCCAACTCTCTCAGTCTTTCCTCATAGGAGAGGTGTTCCAGCCCTCTAATCATCTTTGTGTCCCTCCTCTGGAACCACTCTAACAAGTCTTGCTTGTGCTGGGGACCTCAGAGCTGAATGCAGTATTCTAAGTGGGGTCTCACGGGAGCGAAGTAGGGAAGGAGAATCACCTCATTTGACCTGCTGGCCATGCTTCTTTTCATGCAACCCAGGATGCAATTGTCTTTCTGTGCTGCAAGTGCACATTGCCAGCTTATGGCCAATTTTTCATTCACCAGTATATCCCCAAGTCCTTCTCTGCAGTCACCCTCAATCTGTTCATCCCCCAGTCTGTATTGATACCGGGTATTGCTCTGACCCAGGTGCAGTACTTTGCACTTGACCTTGGGGAACTTCATGATATTTGCATGGGCCCACTCCTCAAGCCTTTCAAGGTCCCTCTGGATGCTACATAGCAAATCAACTGCATCACTCAGTTTGGTATCTGGAATCTTGCTGAGGGTGCACTCAATCCCACTGTGTGTTACACTGATGAGGATATTAAACAGTATTGGTCGCAGTATGAATCCCAGAGGGGTACCACTAGTCATTGATGTCCATTTGGACATGGAGTCATTGACTGTAACTCTTTAGACATGGCCATCCAGACAGTTTCTTATCCATCTAACAGTCCATTCATCAAACCCATATCTCTCCAAGTTAGCGGCCAGAATGTTTTGGGTGACCGTTTCAAAGGCCTTACAGAAGTCCAAGTAGATGACATCCATAGCTCTTCCCTTTTCCACTGATGCAATCACTCCATTGTAGACCACTAGATTAGTCAGACATGATTTGCCTTTGGTGAAGTCATGTTAACTGTGTCTCTAATCGCCTCCTTGTTTTCCATGTTTTGACATACGCAGAATCACGGAATGGGTAAGTTGGAAGGGACCACTGGAGGTTGACTAGTCCAACCTCCCTGCTCAAGCAAGGGCCCTGGAATATATTATTTAGGATTGCATCCAGACAGTTCTTTAATATCTCCAGGGAAGGAGACTCCACAATCTCTCTGGGCAACCTGTTCCAATGCTCAGTCATCTGCACAGAAAAGTTCTTCCTAATGTTCAGTTGGAACTTCCTGTGTTCCAGTTTCTGCCTATTGATTCTCGTCTTATTGCTTGGCACCACCAAGCAGAGCCTGGCCCCATCCTCTTGGCACCCTCCCTTCAGATACTTATATACATTGATAAGATCCCCTCAGTCATCTCTTCTCCAAGCTGAACAGGCCCAGCTCCCTGATCATTTACTCATAAGTGAGTTGCTCCAGTCCTCTAATGATCTTTATAGCCCTCCACTGGACTTGGTTGAGGAGCTCCATGTCTCTCTTGTACTGAGGAGCCCAGAACTGGACACAGCACTACAGATGTGGCCTCACCAAGGCTGAGTAGAGTGGCAGGATCACCTCTCTCTACCTGCTGTCAATGCTCTTCCCAATGCACCCCAGGATACCATTTGCCTTCTTGGCCACAAGGGCACTGCTGGTTCATAGACAGCTTGTTGTCCACCAGGACCCCTGGGTCCTTCTCTGCAGAGCTGCTTTCCAGCAGGTCACCCCCAGCCTATACTGGTGCCTGGGGTTATCCCTTTCCAGGTGCAAGACTGTGCACCTGCCTTTGTTCAATTTCAGACAGTTCTTCTCTGCCCATCTCTCCAGTCTGTTGAGATCCTTCTGAATGGCAGCATAGCACTCTGGAGTATCCACCACTCCTCACAGTTTTTGTATGGTCAGTAAACTTGCAGTGAAGGCACTCTATCCCTTCATCCAAGTCATTGATGAATAAGCTAAATAATACTAAACTCAATACTTTTCAGGACAATGCATTTAATGATCTTACCAGGCATGGTGGTGAGGCTGACTGGTTGTTTCCAGGGTCCTCCTTTTTACCTTTTTTAAAAATGGGTACAATGTTTCCCTTTTTCCTGTCACTAGGGTAGTTTCCTGACTGCCATGACAAATATAATGCAAAATGACTTGGCAACTGTATCAGCCAATTCCCTCAGGATCCTGGCATGCATCTTGTTGGGTCCCATGGACTTGTGCATGCTCAGGTTCCTCTGGTGGTCACAAACTGATCTCCTATGATGGGACTTCTTTCTTCCAGATACTGCCTTGAGGTTTGGGGCTTGAGAGATGTGGGAAGAGAGATTTTAATTTGAAAACTGAGGCAAAAAAAATTGTTGAGTACCTAAGCCTTTCCCATGTCGGTTGTCACCAGTTCTGCGCTATTTATCAGGCTGGAGAGGAGAGTACATTTCCTTTAATCTTTCTTTTCTGGCCAATGTACCTGTAGAAGCCCTTCTCATTCTTCTCATCCCTTGCCAAATTCAGTACTAGCTGTGCCTTAGCTTTCCTGATTCTATCCCTACACATTTGGGCAGCATCCCTATATTCTTTCCAGGTTCCCATGTCCCCGTTTCCACAGCCTGTGCATTTCCTTCTCGTACTTTAGGTTTGACCAGGAGGTCCTTACTAGGCCATTCTGGTTTCCTGCCTTCCTTGCCCGATCTCTTGCATGTGGGAATCAAGAGCTCTTGTGCTCTAAGAATAATGTCCTTGAAGAGCTGCCAGCTCTGTTCAGCTCCTTTATCCCTGAGGGCAGTTTCCCAGGGAGTCCCATCCACTAATTCCTTAAACAACTGAAATTTTGCTCTCTTAAAATTCAAAGTCCTGACTCTACTCTTCACCTGGCCCATATCCCTCAAGACTGTGAATTCCACCAGGGCATGATCACTACAGCATGGGCTGCCACCAGTATTGAGAACTCTAATCAGTTCTTGACATCTCTAATTAATTTAAGGCTCTTGATATATAGGGTTCAACTCATACAAACAATAATCAATTGAAACCTAAACAGTTCATCTTAAACTATGATGTCAAACACATGCTGTTTTAACCTTACTAGAAAGTATAAATAAACCAGATAAACTAAAGCAACACACCAGTTCAATTTTTCTTGTTTTGTACCTGGTACATTTCACTTTTAATCCTAATTCTCCCTGCACCATCATAATATTTTTTCATACTTGCATAGAGAATTTAAAAGATCACAATAATATGTAGCCAGACATGCTTCTTAATGTAATACTCATTAAATGTATTCAAATATTTTGAATTAATTTTGGATGATTTTCACATGAAGACAAATGAACCAGGCATAGGGCTTCTTATAACCTCTGACACTTTTGCCATATCAAGATTTAGTTCTGTTTCGCTGTTTACAATAAACAACTTAATTTCGTTTTATTCACTGTCACTAATCAAATAATTACATTTTTGTAACTAGCAAATTAGTCATAACATTAATAAGATTTTAGCTCTTCCTAATAATTCTGCTAATATATTGCAGCAATTTGAAATTATATTACATGTATCCTACTTGAATGATGAGTCGGTGGGTTACTGGGTTAATGTCAGAGGATGAGCAGCTACAGCAAAGACTAATTAGAAAATTAACTGCCCTATAAATAATAGAATTTAAATCACCCTGCACTTTTTACTATATGTAAATGTTTTAAGGATTGTTCTGATAAAATTTGCACTGTAATACCAATGTTTCCTAATGTCAAAACTTTCAAAATGTGTATATAGTTAATAAATTTTAAAATGTATTATGCTTGTCAGCCTGGAAGGAACTCCCATCTATTAGTTCTGTTTTTTCTAACAAGCATTAGGGTTGATCTGCAATCACTGTTATTCATCAGTCATCACCATCCATATGAACTATTGACTAAGAAATGTATCCTATTTCAGTCATGCTTGTATGCATTAAAAGGTACACGGAAATAAAAACAAAGTAAATATGAATTAATTAGTTAATACTTCTGAATTAATTAATGAATACTCCTGGTACTAAGTACAGTGTGCCAAGCATTCTGATGGAAAAGAAAGCATGGCACCTTTCTAAAATTAACCATTTGATAATGGAGTGGGAGAAAAAGAATAACAGCCACAAATAAGGAGGACCAATAGTAATGTCAAATTCTGATAATATAGTTTTGGAGGAAGTATAGATCTTTTAAGAGAAAAAAATAAAAATATGTGCAAGCTTCCATAGCCTTATTTTAAGCTGGAGTAGTTGTGATTTGGAAAGTAGTTTGAAATAAGATTTTATTCATTCAAACAGCCAACCTCTTTCCAGGTAAAGGAATTTTTTTCCTTTCTCCTCAGCCCTCTGGTAATTGGCAGCACAGTTTTTATAACTGGTTTCATCCTAAAATGAACAAATTGCTTCAGATTAAAAAAATCAGAGATACATGGATCTTTATGTTATATTGGAAAATTAAATCACCTAGTCTGACCTTTTAATCATACAGGCCTGACATTTTTATTCAAATCTTCTGAATGCAATGACTTGTTTGGTGAAAAAGGCATTCAGTCTAGGTTTCCAAACACAAGAAGGTGAATAATCTGTTTAATCAGTCATTCAAATGTTCAAGTACTATCACTGTTAAAAATGTTGGTCAATTATGAATTAACTAGTGGAGTGGAAGTTTAGAGGATTTGGGGAGGTCTTGTACTCTCATTAACCTCTGTCCCCCAAGACTGCCTCCTGATTCGTTCTGCTCCATATCTGTAAAGCATCATGGCTTGTTTCTATCCCTTCCCAGGAAAAAAGATAAGTTTCAGTGTTGCACAGTAAATAGAATTATATATATGTCCTACTATGCCCCTGGGAGCCCCATACAGCCCCCACTGGATTTCCAGAAAATCCCCATGAGACTAAGGTCAGACACACTTGCACCATTTACATTCTGGCCTCATATGCTTAGATTGCTCATTTCTCTATAGCTTTCAGCCATTATCTTTTGTGTTAAAAAATTTTAATTGCATTTAAAAATTAAATTTAAAAAGCCCTGTAGCACCTAGTATTTTGTTTCTAGTTTTGCCTCTTAATGTATTTATTCAGTAGATCACATATCTGTATCAGCATGTTATATTTAGTGTATTCTTTACAAATTGTTTCTGAAAGAACTCTTTGTGGTGGGTTGGCCTAGCCACCAGGTGCCCACCAAGCTGCTCTCAATCCCACTCCTCAAGTCTGTTTTGCCTCTGACAATAATTGGTGAGTGATCTCCCTGTCTCTATTTCAACCCATAAGGTTTTTTGTCATATTTTTTTTTCCTCCTGTCCAGACGAGAATGAAGAGTGTTAGAGCAGCTTGGTGGGCACCTGGAGGCCAGCCAGGGTCAACCCACCACACTTTCAAAGGCAAATCAGATTTGACTTGGTGAAATTATTTTAATTTATTGCCAATTAAACAGAGCAGGATAATGAGAAATAACAAATCTAAAAACACCTTCCACCCACCCCTCCCTTCTTCCCAGGCTCAACTTCACTCCCAACTTTTCTACTTCCTCCCTCAGAGCAGCACAGGGGGACAGGGAATGGGGGTTGCTGTCAGTTCATAACAGTTTGTTTCTGCCTTTTCTTCCTCTTCATGTTCTTGTCCTGCTCTAGCATGGGGTCCCACCCACGGGAGACAGTCCTTCATGAACTTCTCCAATGTGGGCATTCCCACTGGCTGCAGTTCTTCACAAACTGCTCCAGCGTGGGGTTTTTTTTCATGGAGTGCAGTCCTTAAGGACCGGACTGCTCTAGCATGGGTCCCCCACAGGGTCACAGGTCCCGCCAACAAACCTGCTCCAGCATGGGCTCCTCTCCACAAGCCACCATTCCTGACAGGAGCTTCTTTTAGGTCACATCTACCTTGTCCATCATAGGATCCTCCATGGGCTGCAGGTGGATATCTGCTCCACTGTTAACCTTCATGGGCTGCAGTGAAATCTCTGTTCAGATGCCCTGGAGCACTTGCTTCCCTCTTTACCGATCTTAGTGGCTGCATAATTTTATTTCTCACATATTCTCACTTCTAGCTGCCAGTGCGATGTTTTTTTACCCCTTCTTAAATATGTTCACACAGAGGGTCTAGCAACATCACTGACCCAGATTTGGCCAGTGGAGAGTGTCTTGGAGCTGGCTGAAACTGTCTCTGACATGAGAACAGCTTCTAGCATCTTCTCTCAGAAGCCATCCCTGCACTGCCAGGTCTACCAAAACCTTGCCACGCAAACCCAATACACTTGTATGGAAAACTATTCTCATTAATAAAAATTGGTCAAAGGAACACAATGACATTTTGTTTCTGAAGTATTCAAAATTTGATATTGAAGATGCCTCTGTATCCCTGAAGTGAATTTTTCTGTTCTTTTTCTTTTTTTCTGTAAAAATGTATAAAGTAGGTAAAACATGACTAGCCACTGCTATCATAGTTCAAATCTTAGTGGTATGGTGTTAGCACTTCTCTAGAGTAGTGGATTTCTGTGTGTTTGTTGTGGTTTAACCCCAGCCAGCAACCAAGCCTCATGCAGCCACTCACTCACTCCCCCACCAGCAGGATCAGAGAGNCCTCCTTCTTCCCCCCACTTTATATACTGAGCACGATGTCATGTGGTCTGGAATATCCTTTTGTGTTGCTGTTGGGGCGGCCACGACACACAGACTGTGCCTAAGACAATGTGCAAAAAAGCCTTTATTAAACGAAGCAGCTTCTTTTTATAGACTTTTGGATATTATCACTCGTGTTACATACTCATTGGCTACTAAATTACTACAGTAGATTCATTGGCTATTGTTAAATACAATATACTACCATTGGCTACCTATAGCATAAGCATTCAAGCATTCAGAAAAATACTAGGTGTAGATATGTTGCTGTTTTTCTCCTTCTATCGTTTAACTTTCTTGCTTCTGTTGATACTGCATTTACATGGGTAAAAACTAATTGTTTTTCTTCTCCTGGGCTTTTCTCATGGTCCTTCTCCAGCCAGAGTAAGAGGCCTAAACCATGATCTTACAAAGGCAACAAGGCTTTAATTTTATAAGGCTTTACCTATATGCAATACCTTTGGGCCCTTGGGGTCACCTGTCCTAGCTGTCTCCTCCCAACTTCCCATGCACCCCCAGCCTCCTCGACAGCTTGGCAGTATGAAAAGCAGGAAAGGCCTTGGCTCTGTGTAAGCACCGCTCAGCAATAACAAAAACATCTCTGTATTATCAACACTGTGTTCAGCAGGAATCCAAAAAACAGCCCCATATCAACCACTGGGAAGAAAATTACCATACCTCAAGCAAAACCAGCTCGGTGTCTAATTAAATAGACAGTTTGTTCTAAACGTGCCAATTAATCTCTTGTAAATTCTTTCTTGTCATATTTTTTTCTGAATTTTTAAAAATAATTATCTGAACTTTCTGTTTTTTTTCTCAGTCCTGATTTCCTGATGGTACTAACTCTTGTGGAAGCATACAGTTCTTGCTATATGCTTTTTAGTTCAGTGGATTGTGCCTGTTTTAGAAATCCTATTTAAGGTTGCCAAGGTTTTGGGGAGATTTCTGAGTCTGTACCATAACTGACATGTCAACTACAGGGCAGCTTAGGGGTTTAGAATCTCAAGTGTATGAGAAAGGTGAGGTATACAGACTACTCTTTGATTTATAAAAATTGCTTGTATTGAAGAGAAAGAGTGGAATTGATAATTTGGCCAGCCATTTGAAACATCCAATAAGGAAATAAAAATGGACACTGAATTGTCTTTTGAGAACTTAGGGAGAAGGGAGTCATCTGGTATAAACACCAAAAATTTTGAATTTTTACCAAGTCATGGCTGTTATATATGCCTCTGCTCCATTTGTTGGCCCCATATGTTGTTTTCTGATCATAAGAAATATTTATATTCATCAGTCAATATGCATACCCTGTGCACATGCAGAGTACTGAAGATAACTGTGCTGTTTATTTTGACAAAATTTAATGGATATTCATAGCATCTGAAATACCCTCACATCAACATCAGAAAACAAACAAAATAATTAATGCCCCCATTCATTTCTCCCAGCTTTCCTATCTGATTAGGGACAGAAAAGAAGTCCTCAGACTAATTAAACATTTCAGCTGGGAAAAGTGTGAATTTTGGAGGACATTATTTACTTGAACTTGTCCATCTTTCCCTTAATTATTATAAATATATTAGTTACAGTATTCTGTTTTGGAAGGTAAACAGAAATTAAACAAGTGATACAGTAGCAGAGACCACAACTATGTCTAACTGTGGATTACCATAAATGTCATTATTTTCATTATTTGACTGCTGTTCTTACTGAATTGGACAACACTGTTCCAGTAATTCATTATTTTCTCTCTTGCTCTCCTTTGAATATAAGCTACCTTCTACTATTTGTGCATCTAGTCCAATATAAACACTTCTAAAGCTTTTCTGAGTTCTTTTAAAGTTGGCATATATAAAATATATATTTCATGATCTTTTTGTGTATATGTACAAAACTTTTTTTTACAAAAACTTAAAACAATTGCTTTTTTTTCTTCTGTCTTTCAATTACTTTTTCATTCTCTTGAGCAAAATTCAATATAACCTAGTAAAAGCTCTACTAGTTGCTTAGTCTGTGAGAACTTTCGAGAGAATCTTTCACATTTTTCTGGGTGTTGGGCCTGTGAGTTCTCTTTGTATGGTCACTGATGCTTCATTTTCAAGTCTTTGCATCTAGGCAAGTTTGTTTGCCCAATTCAAAGCTCTGGCATGAGTACCTCTTCAGAGGACAGTAGGATTTGTATGAATGCACTGTTTTGAAATATAAGTGGAAAGGACACTGGAGTTCTCATCCATTTGTCATATAACACTTTAATATAGTGATGTGCATAGACCTTGTTTTAGGACTGTCAATCAGAAAGTAAGAATTGTTACCAGGAAAAGCTATAACTCCAAATACAGTTATTACTAGTATCCAAGACTTAATTAGCTGTGCTGAATTTAATTTTTTTAATACACATTTGATGAATTAATAATTTCTTCACAACTTCTTTTGTATTTCACTTGGCTTAAAGCCTACAATGGCAACATTTTTGAAACAGAATAAGTTAAAATTTGCTAAATATATAGCAGATAAAAATTAAAGGGAGCAGATGAAGTTAAAAATAGGTGCCTGTGTAGAGACATGGACTTCTTTTGGACATGAGGCAGCAGATGTCCTAAACTATAAGAAATCATCAAAAGTAGTCTGTTTTACTGTCAGTGAAGAGGGGATTAGGAAGGCAAACAAATATAGAAAATGAATTAGAGGATGTCCATGTTAATTTCAGTAACTTGGAGCTTAAATTTCTGAGGAGTTTTTTCCTTATGTCCTGACCTCCTCAGAACAACTTAAGTATTGTGTTGAATACTTGAATCATGAAGAAAGTAACTTTTCCTTGCCATTGACTTTTAGGAAATTTTTCAATGTGAATTGGGGATTTTAAAGTGTTTTTCTATGTATATACTATAGAGACATCTGAGATGTTAATGTATATGTTCATCTGACAAAATGTTAATGGACAAGAAGACTAAAAATAACAGTTAATAAGATTAGATAAAGGCTGAACATTGTAGGATTTAGTTGACATATAATAATCACAGTTTTGAATTTATTATCCACAGAAATGTTCTACCCTTCTTAACCATTAATGACTGCAGCAGATAATAAATTAGCATTTCAGAAGGCAAACTGAGTGAACTGACATAGAAGTCTACAATCACAATTCCCATTATTAACATGCCATAATTTCCCCACCCATGTTTATATTAATATGTACAATCATAATTATATGTATCAGTAATTAGTAATGCAGATATATTTAACATGCTTTGGTTGGGGCTGCTGCGGAAATAACTTCTTTCAGTTATCAGTCAAAACATTTTATTAAATATCTTTCCATATAGAAGTGGTTTTTCAGTAAGAAGAAATATATAACCGATCACACATTTAAACAGATGGGTGTGTGTTTTTTTTGTCAATTAGCATTCCAGTTGTAAATAAGCCTGTAACTTCTGATTGATTGTCCTTAGAAATGTAAGGAATGTAATTAATCTCTACCTGTGCATAATATAATTTCAACTATATGTGCATAATATAATTTCAAATGTTCAATTTATTTTTGTAATTTTTCCCAAAATGTCAAGGCTATGATTTAAAAAAAAAAAAAAAACAAAAAAAACCCAAACACTATTTGGGATAACCACTATTTAATTTGGGATATATTATTAAAAATACTCTGAATGAAGGTGAATTTAAGTTCATGCTCATCTTTTCCCAGAACCAAAATCAAAGTTCCTGGCCCTAACTTTGAACTTAAAAGATTGAAGGAACAGATTCTGCATGTGAATAACTTTCCATTAAAGTTTCTGTTACTTCCCCAACATGCAGGGGCCTGTTTCACATAGAACATTTTGAAAGCCTGGGGTCTCAAGCCTATCAGAAGCTTGGGATTTTTAAAAATAAAATAAAATGGATTTAGAGAGAACCCAGAAGTAGCTGCAAGTTTTCAAAATGAGCCAGACAAATGATTCATTGTCAAGAAAATCTGCCTTCAAGTTAAGCCATTAACTACATGCTAGAGAAGGTTAAGAGTTGCTTTGTCTATGGTTAGGTCCCTGCATGGGAAAAAGTCACCTGATGGTAAAGAGATATTTCAGTAGCAGGTTCTCCTGGTTTAAAAGACAGATGTCTGCCAAGGAAGGCAGGAACCCCCCTGGAATGGAAAGATGACCCTCTCCTGTCAGGGTTTTGGCTTCTTTTCCAGCCTCTTACCCTCACTGCCCAAGTTGGGATGGAACACAGGAGATGCAGTTTTTTCTTGTTCAGACTCAGTTGTTTATTAGTTCTTATCTATATTACAGTCTTAGAAACTGTGAGCTCTGTTAACAAGGTGGAACAAGGCTATATAATGGCTTTTCTCCAGCTCTGTAAAGATTTTTCAAGGACAATTTCTCCAATAATGAATTGACACCTAAATTATTTTTATTTCTAACCCAATACTCAAACCCCTAAGTTCAGCAGTGTGGATTTTCTTATCCAATTACAAGACACCATCTAAACCCATGAAGAAGAAGGAAGAAGAAAGTGAAAAAGAAATATCTAGCCGACATCCTAAAAACTCCATCTTGACATATGCATATGTATTACTATATTCCAAAACTCTAAATCCTGTTTTTCACCCTGTGACACCACACCTTCTATTCAAACTATACACATGTGATTTTAATGTTATCACTCAATTTTGGAAGCCTATCCCAAGGCCTCAGATCAAATGTAGTGTTTTCTTGTGCATCAGTGCCTTTCAGCACAGACAATTTAAAATTCTCAGCTTCCAGCATTCCAACAAATTATGACTTTGAAATTACANTTTCTTCTTCTCTTCTCTTCCTTTCTTCTCTGACACCAGTTCCTGTGGTTTGCTGGTTGGTGGAAGGAACTGAGTGTGGAAGAGACATGTCAATGAAACTGACACTCGTTGTTGGGAACAAAACAAAGTAGGTAGAGATTTCTTAATTGGTCAATATTAGATATAAAAGGTAGCTTCTGGTAGTAGCCATTGCCTTTCTGCCCTTTCCGCACTTGTGTTCCTGGAGGTCACAGTGCTGGCTGTGCCTCTGAGCTTTTGATAAGAGAAAAATAAACAACCTTGCAAAAGCAGAAAAAAGCCTTGTTTCATCTTTTTGGGACATGGGACACCGAAGAAGCAAGAAAGCTGAGCCAGAGACTGTCAGGGAACAAACACTGACAGTTCTTTAGTAGACTATATATATATGTATAACAAGACAAAACAAACAACAATAACAACAAGAAGAAAAAAAAACAAAAAAAAGAAAACCCGATGACAGCTTTTTCCTGCCTGTTAAGTGATTTCCCCTTTGGTGTAGTTACTACCATAACCGGCAGGGGGCGCTGTTAGCTCATGTCAAGGCAGAGAGGCTGCAGCAACTCCCCCGTGGCTTCAGAGGACGCTGTTGGCTCAGGCGGCTTTGGAGGGCACACCGATGCAAGTCCTGAGACTCCCCAGGGAGTAATGGTGGACTTGGAAAGAGAGAGAAGGTGTGTGGGGGGGAAGAGTTCAGGTTTCCCCGGGTTCTCACATGCACGATATGGTATCCTGGCGATGGCAGCAGCCGAGGTTCCAGTCAAACCAGCAACTCCAGAGAGAGGGAGGAGTTGTGTGTGGGGGGTCTGGTTTCCCCTGAAGCACCCATGCAGATGGTATGGGTCTTCCCGGCAATGGCAAGAGCTGAAAAGTCCCTGTCAATCGGCAGGTCCTGCAAAGCCTCACCCACGGGGTGCAAGGAGAATTCCCCAGCAGCAAGGGTCCAACAACAAAAACTGCCCGCACTGCCCTGCCCTTAGCCCAGACAGCTGATTCCCCCCTCAGCAAGCCAATGCCCAATCCCCGCCCTCCCTCCCTGGAAGCTTTCAGTGGAATGCAAGGCTTTCTTTTGTATCTTAATTGCCCATCCTTCATTCTCCCCAGGTGTCAACTGCCCTTTCCTCTCAGCGGCCCCCTTTTCAGGTAACAAATGGGAGAAAATGCACTGAATAAACCAAACCCACAAGACAGGTAAAGTTCAAAAGGCAATGCATCAAAATTTAGACAAGGAATACTGCACAAAATGTTTAATAATGAAAAGAATTACTATTGTAACAAATTACACTAGAATATGATGAATACTTATCATTTCAAATATAGATCAAAAGTCTTTCTGGAAGACCAACTCTAGTTCACTAATACTTCTTGAGATTAATAAAATAATTAAGGGTGAATTTTAGAGGCAACGAACACTTCTTGACCAACATTATTCAAAAAAATAACACAAGCTGATCATTAAGATCTCTCGCTTTAAAATCTATGGATCTATGGCCATAGGTATGCTGACAACACCAAGCTGAGTGGTGCAGTTGACACATCTGAAGGATGGGATGCCATCCAGAGAGACCTGGACAAGCTCAAATTCTGGGCCCATGAGAACCACATAAGATTTAACTAGGCCAAGTGCTGGTGCTGCACCTGGGTGGGGAAAACCCCAGTGTTAATATAGAGTGGGGGATGAACTGATCGAGAGCAGCCCTGCTGAGAAGGACTTGGGGGTGCTGGTGGATGAGAGGCTGGACATGAGCTGGCAATGTGTGCTTGCAGCCCAGAAGGTATCCTAGGCTTCAACAGAAGTATAGCATGGTCAGCAGGGTAGGGGAGGTGATTTTGCCCCTTTACTCCACTCTGGTGAGACCCCCCCGGAGGCTAACTGTCGGGGGCCTGTGCCTCCACAGGGGTTGGAGCCCTTGGCTCCTGTCCTTGTCCTCTGCCCTGGAGATTTTCTTTCTTCTGTTCGTCATGTTGAAAAGAATGAAGCAAGACATCTTCTTTGCTGTTTCACGAGTTGTTTATTTTTCTTATCAAGGCCTCGGAGGCAGAGGCAGCGTCCTCCCAGGACACCAGGGCAGAAAAAGCAATGGCTGCTAATCAGCAGCTACTTTTTATATCTTACTAACAACCATTCAAGAAACAATACATATTTTATTTTGTTTCCAAGACCAGTAAACCCCCATCTTATTGATATGTCTTTTCAATACTAACTTTTTTCCACCAACCAACACACCACAGGAACTGGTGTCAGAGAAGAGAGGAAGAGAATGAGGAGAGAGAAGAAGAAAGAAGGAGAAACCACATCCCAAAGCATCCATCTTGTGTCTATAATACATAGAACAAAATCCTAAAACTACAACTAAACTCTCTGTGGTACACTAAACAAAAATCTCTTCACCTCTCTGGTGCGTTCAGGTTCTCCCAAAAGTGGAAGGAGCTTCTCCAAAAGCCTAGGTCGCTGGCTAGGCCACTTTTGAGGAACTCTGAGGATATAAAGAAACCACCAGAGGAGCAGGAGAAGCTTTCAGGCTTCCCTGGACTCCGACAGCTAACAAGATGATCAGAGGGCTGAAGCATCTCTCCTCTGAAGAAAGGCTGAGAAAGTTGGGAGTTGTTCAGCCTGGAGAAGGCTTTGGGGAGACATTGTGGCCTTTCAGTACCTGAAGGGAGCCAACAAGAAAGCTTGAGAGGGACTTTTTACAAGAGCATGTAGTGCCAGGACAAGGGGGAATGGCTTCAAACTGAAAGAGAGTAGGTTTAGATTAGATGTTAGGAAGAATTCTTTACTGTGAGGCTGGTGAGGCCCTGGCACAGGTTTCCCAGAGAAGTTGTGGATACCCCATCCCTGGAAGCATTCAAGGCCAGGTTGGATGGGGGTCTCAGCAACCGTGTCTAGTGGAATGTGTCCCTGCCCATGGTGGAGGGGTTGGAACTGGATGATTATTAAGGTCCCTTCCAACTCAAACCATTCTATGATTCTATGATTATGTATATATATCTTCATAATTTATGATTTTTAAAAATGGGTTCTTTGAACAGGTCACAAAAACTTGTCTCAGTAAAGTGAGAGGATAGTGTAATAGTTTGAATGAGCAGCAGGAGGCAGGACTTCGGCCCTGTAGTACTGCTGTAGAGAAAGTATTGTCAAAGAGTGAAGTAAGATTCAGAATTATGATTTAAATTATGTATCATGTTATCATATTAAAATGGGAGAGTCTATGGTCGTACTATATAGTGAGTTGATCTTAGTATGAAATCTTAAGCTTTTAATTTTTAACATAGAGTATCCATTTAAATTTGACCTTTTCTGTCTGATTGAATAGTTTGACCTAATAGTATTTTCTACTGAAGCAAGAAAAAAATCTGTGTTCAAACATTATTTTTGCAATATTTTTTGCATACTCATCAGATCCTAGTATGCTTTTATCAAAAGGCTTATATTTCTAATAGCAAACAGTTGTAAGAAAGACTTCCTTTTTCATTCATAATTCCTACAGTAAGAATACTATTTGATTACTTTATAAAAAGGGGAAAGCACATTTTATTTATGCACTAAGTGAAATATAATCTGAAATATTTTTCAGTTTTGTGCTGTATATTGAGTGAACTCATTTTAGTAATGCAATTTGCCAGTATAAAATCTTTGGATAATAGTGTAATAATTTAAAAAGGGTAGGGAAGATTTATTTAAAAACTGTCAACAGTGAATATAAGTGGTTTTAAATGTACAGATGCTTTTCCATCACTTTTCTGTTTTTTCCATTTAATGTGGCTCATTATGTGCCGTTTTTTTACTGTACATCCCATTGTCTTGATGACTTTCAATGTTTTTGCTGTTCTAGCTCTTCATCAAAACTACAGTTAGATTGTAATTTTATCTTTATTGTTGTCATTATTTAATTAATAAGATGTATTAATATGGAAGGGAAGAATAGGAATGGATATGGTTGTCTTTACTGATTTGTATTAGGAGTAATACTACTGTATAACTAGTGTCTTATAATATTTTGTTGTTTAAAAGTATTATTTTGAACCCATCTGATTTTTTATTTTCTTTTAATGATGGATCTTGCTGTCTGTGTAAGCCTCCAATTTTCGTTTACTTTGAGAGCTCTGGATATTCAAAGAATGCTCTAACAGGCTGTAGGGGGTGATATCCTGTACAATGAAGCTAATGACAGAAAACCTACTGAATGATTGAGATTTTACTCCATGGTTGCAGAGAGCAGAAATTTTGTTTCTTATTCACACTCAAAGTGTGTACAGTTCTTTCTCAAATTCTTAGAGGAAGAAACATTGAGGCCTTTCTTAGGATTTTATTCTGGGATTTTTTTTCTTTTATTCAAAACACCGATTGATCAGTAATTTTTACTGTTTGCAATGTAGCTTACTAGTAAATCCACTTCTCTTATTTCATGAGTAGGGAGGAAGGTAAATTGGACTTTGAAAGTGGGATCCTGCAGTATATATGCAAGCAAAATGCCTCCCTGACTTCATTAGGAAGATTGCCTTCGTGAGGACTTCAGGACGAGGCCTTTAAGTAGAAAATATCCCTTAGCTGTGACCAAACTAGATATTTCTGTTGAACTTAAGGCAATCTATCTCATTTTTTATGATTAGTCTTTTATACTGTCTTGAGTCATTTTCTAATGACATCTATTATCAGATTGAAATGGCGATTGAGACACTTCAAAAGTCTGATGGTCTTTCTACTCACAGAAGCTCTCTTCTCAACAGCCATGTAAGTTGTCTTCTTTCATGAAAGCTAATCTCTATCTTGTTCTGCATGCTTAGCCTGCCTCTAAATGTTTGTTTTAATTTATTGCTATTTTTTGCTTGTAATCTTTTCATTTTAGTTGCTTGTAATCTACATCTTATGTCACTATATTTTGTCAGGCTAAGTGTCATGATACACTAGAGTGCATTTCTTTTCTAGGTTCTGTATTGTCTTAAGGCAGCTTAACATATTTGTCTATTTTGCAGTTCCCAATGTAAATGTAAAAATAATAACCAAATAACCCTTAGGTAGTCTGTGTTTGACATTTAAAAATAATTCTCTGTAATTTGTGTACCTGATATAATAATTTAAGAGCAGGTAAAGGGGGAAAGAAGCAGTGCACACACTTTGAATAAAAAACAGACTTTAGATTTCTTTTCAAATATTTATATTATTCTGAATAAGTTTATTATAACAATTCTGCAGATCCATCTCATGAGATTTAAAAATTTAAACAACCTGTTTGTGTCTAATATATTTTCTTCTTCTGCCTTTTGCTTTGTTCTGTCTTTGCAAATCCTGTAGTTAGGAATTTTCTGTAATAAAAGGTTGAAGATGTTTGCATAAAAAGAGGTTTGCAAATATAGTGGTAAAGCCCTTAAATATAACTTTTAGGTAAAGGAGTAAGGCTCAAAATTTAATCTTCAGTTTGTTTTTAAATAGTGCTACTCTTTCTTGAAATGTGCAAACAAAATGGTTTTTCTTCAGCTGGTATAAATAGTTTTATATTTTTAATTGCTTCTAAATTTCTATACATACTGCATCCCTTTTGCTTCTCGGCTTTACTAACAAACATAAACTTACATATTTTTCAGATTCTTGTATTTCTTTACCACAGAAAAGTAAATATTGATTGTGATATGAATGTATGAGTATATCGGATAGAGTCTATACACTTACTTTGATTTGTTGGCATCTCCCCTCCCCCAAGAATGTGGCAATATGGATGTGAAAAGCAAAATTTTTTGTATAAGTTTATCATCATGGTAGAAAAAGACAGCAGGAGCCAGTAAAATTTCTTGGAAGAGAATTTAGTTTTCTTAGTGTCCTGATTTGAGACAAAATTCGGAGAAACGTCCGAATTTGAACATCCTCTGATAGAAGGCAGGTTACAGCTGCCCCTTCCCCACCAGGTCCAGGAAAGAAATATTCCTCAGAGGAAAGTGAAAGAGGGGGAAAAAAATCTATTTATTTAACAAACACACAGGAAAAGAATAATAATGCTAAATAATAAAACCTCTCACTGTGGAGAGAACCTGGTAACTTTTCAGTGTCCTTTTTGGGTGTGGCCTCTCTCCTCCCCTTCGGAACTGGGTTTTTCGGCGTAGGTCCCTCCGGGCTTCCCGGATGATGTTTTGATATTGTTGCACAGTTCCAGAAGAAAAGAATAAGCCGAAGTCCCAGGGAAACAAAAGAGTTTAATTCTGCGTCTCTCTCTTCTGAGAAAAGAGAGCCAAGAGCTGGGAAAAGCTGGAAGGTGCTTTCCTACATTCTTGCTGCTGCAGAAGCACACAGAGAGTAGATAGAGTGACCTTGGAGCACAAAACTGCTTTGAAAAGTTCGTCTGGCTTTTTTTTTCTCTCTCACACCCAGTTTTAAAGGCACAGAAAGGCACAAGATTCATGTCTGGGCATAGAGCGGCGATAGGGGATACAACATCATAAAGTCACCCCAAGACACTTAGAAAATGCTAAAATTAGATGAAGGAAATTGAATTCTGTTTGAAATGTGAAGAAAGAGATTTAGATAATTTTGAATGTTTTAAAAATAAATGTTTCCATGTTAAGACAACCTAGAAACATGCTAAAATTATTTCAGCATCATAATTAAATGGGTGATCATTTTTTTTGCAAAATGCCCAAAATATGTATTGAAACTTAGATATACAAAGAATTGCTAAATCTGCCTTGAATCTGACAAGGAAATCCAGAATCTTCATGATGAAAACAATAAGAATTAAAGGACAAGTTTTTCTACATCAGAAAACTGTATTTTCCCCTATTTCCTGTGTAATGCACTAGTTAAAAGATCATGGAACAGATCCTCTTGGAAGAGGAGGAAACATATGGAACACAGGGAGGTTTTTAGAGACAGTCAACGTGGCTTCAGCAAGGACAAATCATGCCTAACTAATCTAGTGGCCTTTTACAATGGAGCAACTGATTTGGTGGACAAAGGGAGAGGTATGGATGTCACCTATCTAGAAATCCATAAGGCCTTTGATACAGCCCCCCACACCATTCCTGCTGCTAAATTTGAGATATATGGGTTTGATGGGTGGACTTGGATAAGAAACTGGATGGATGGCTGCACCCAAAGCATTACAGCAAACAGCTCAGTGTCCAAACAAGGATCGGTAATGAATTGTATCCCTCAAGAGCCTGTACTAGGACCATTGCCATTTAATATCTTCATCAACGGCTTAGACAGTGAGATAGAGTGGGTCTAAGTAGGGCCAAAAAAATGATCAGAGGGCTGGAATACCTCTCCTATGAAGAAAGGCAGAAAGAGTTCAGGTTTTTCAGCCAGGAGAAGGCTCCATGGAGACCTTATTGCAGCCTTTCAGTACTTAAAGGGGGCTTATGAGAAAGATGGAGAAAGACTTTACCAAGGCCTGTAGTGACAGCAAAAGGAGCAATGGTTTTAAACTAGAAGATAGATTTAAATTGAACATAAGGAAGGAAGTTCTTAACAATGAGAGTGGTGAGACATTGGAACAATCGGGTTGCACAGAGAAGTTGTGGCTGCCCCATCCCTGGAAGTGGTTCAAGGTCAGGTTGGATGGGGCTCTGTGTGACCTGATACAGTTGAAAATGTCCCTAATCATTGAAGGGGAATTGGACTAGATGACCTTTAAAAGTCCCTCCCAAGCCAAACTATTCTATGATTTTATGAAAATATCTTTCTAATCATGAGATTTGCATCTGTCTGTTATGGTAGTCTTATCCTGATGTTTAACTGTTTTGAGGTATTTTCAAAACTACTGAAAGACAAATAGAGGTATCTATTGTGGATTCTGTGGGGAAAAAAAGACCTCCAGGCACCTTGCTGTAATAAACGTCCTTTCCTAGCCTCAGTAATTTTGGAAGAAATTAATGGAACCCAGATCAAACTTACTGGATATTTTCCATTTTTTAGAAACTTTTATTGAATTATGACTCAAATAAGGACAGTAAATATGGTTTTAGTCCTATCTTCTTCCTTAAGATGGCATTTTGTTGCCTTAATTAATACCTGTTTATTTTAATGATTTTTTAAAATTTTCCTTTATTTCCTTTCCTGATTTCTTTCTGTATGCAATTAACTAATTTATAATCCAATGATTTTTAAATATTGGCATTTCATTGAAGTTGTAGTCAATTTACCCATTCTGCATAAACCATTTCATACCATTCCAATGTTGTTAAAATTATAAATCGATAACTCAAAAATCAAAGTGTAGACATTTCAATTTTAGAATTAGATTTTTGCAAATACAAAAATGTATTTAAGGTTGTTTGCAATAATGTTATCATGTCTGCAGATTATTTGCTTTTTATATGGCATTCAGCTATTGGCATTCTTCTTTGAAGGCTGTAACCTGCCAAGTAATCATGTCAACCTTTTTTTATTGAAATATCTTCACCCTGGATCAAATATCCTTATTTTGTACTTATCTTCGGTTTTGCTTTCCCGCTGTTGGCTAATGCCAAGCTGTGGTTGAAAGAATATCTGTCAAATACAGATAATTAGTAAAATGCACTGAAATGAATCCTAATAAATTATAATTAATCTGGAAAAAAAGTCTAATACTATATTTAGAAGTTAAATTGGAAATAATTTGGGGGTTTTGTCAATAACTTTTTTCTTTGTGTGGTAAAACAAATTGCTTATATTCCATAAACTAATTAGTATAGCTTAAATGGTAAGTTTGAAGGATATAATTAAGATATAATGAAATGGTTTTGATAATACGCTCATGTAAAGGTAAAAGTTTATAATATTTTTTCCTAGGCTTTGTTTCAGAATTGTAAATGCTCAGGTTAATAAAAAATTGTGAATATTAAGACTGCATTTATACCTAAAAGTTGATATAAGGATGATGAACTGCGCTTTTAAATGTTTATTTAAAGTGCAACATTATCTACATCCATCTTGCAAAAAGCTAGATCATGCTTCTCCTACATCTTTACACAGAGCTCTTGTTTAGAAACCTAAGCATGATAGTTCTGGTGACGTTTTCTGTGAGAAAGTAAACATGGTCTTTGAAAGGTCTCAAGTAAATGTTTTCCTAATTTTTTTTCGTTTTTCATGTATTGTGTTCAGTAAATTGCTCACAAGTGACTTAAACAGAACTGTATGTCCAATATATTAATTATAATCTAATTTTTACTAATAGTTCTGCAATAAAGAAGGGTCAGAGTGGAAACATATTTCAAGAGTAATGGACACTAAAATATTGATATTCTTGTTCTGTAAATGACAAGTTATATGGAACATTACTAGAACAGATTTTGTTCAGTGATCTATTAGTAAGTAGCCCTGCAGAGTAGCATATTCAATGTCACATAATTATATATTTTACTGTACTTTAAACAGATCTTGGTGATATTAATTGCTTTGGTGGACTAAAGTGAAATGGATTAAACAACCGTGTGAGGGACCAGCATACTGAAATTGTTCCAAATGCCAAAACCAAATCCATGGTTTGGGGATTTATTGGATGCTCAAAGTCCAGACTTTCTGTAAGATTTGTGAACCTGGAATATTTGGATGTTCATTCTAATTCATTTTGGTATAATTACTTTCTTAAGTAATTAGTAAATACAAGATGAAAACAAAATTTGGAAATTATTCAAGTGCAAATTAAAGGGAAATTCCAAGGATATGAAACTATGGGGGAAGGAAGGTGCAAGCTAAGTAAAATGATAGTATCCCCAAAACTCCAAAACCACATAAGTTAAATATAGAATCATAGGATCATTTGGGTTGGAAAAGACCTCTAAGATCATTGAGTCCAACCGATAACACTGCCAAGTCCACCACTAAACCATGTCCCTAAGTGCCACAGCCACATGTCTTTTAAACACCTCCAGGGCTGGTGACTCAACCACTTCACTGGGCAGCCTGTTCCAATGCTTGACAATTGTTTCATTGAAGAAAATGTTCCTATATTTCCATTTACTCTTGTCCTATTGCTTGTTACTTATGAGAAGAGA
This sequence comes from Erpornis zantholeuca, assembly GCA_013400515.1. Lineage (NCBI taxonomy): Eukaryota > Metazoa > Chordata > Aves > Passeriformes > Timaliidae > Erpornis > Erpornis zantholeuca. The sequence continues at coordinate 3,368 of VZTN01036229.1, read as the reverse complement.
CTGGCACCTACATCACTACAAGCTCCATTCAGGTAGTTGTAGAGTGATAAGGTCCCCTTTAAGGCTCCTTTCTCCAGGCTAAGCAACCCCAGTTTCCTCAGCTGCTCCTCAGGACGTGCTCCAGACCCTTCACCAGCTTCATTGTTTTTCTTTGGACATGCTCTAGCACCTCCGTGTCTTTCTTGTAATGAGTAGCCCAAAACTGAACACAGGCTTTGAGGTTCGGCCTCACAGCTTCCGAGTATGGGGGGCAATCACTTCCCTAGCCCTGCTGGCCACACTATTGCTGATACAAGCCAGGATGCCTTCAGCCTTTTTGGCCACCTGGGCACACACTGGCTTATGTTCAGTCAGCTGTCAACCAGCACACACAGATCCTTTTCTGACCAGCAGTTTTCTAGCCACTCTTACCCAAGTNCTGTCCAAGCCATGAGCAGCCAGCTTCCTCAGGAGAATGTGCTGGGAGACACTGTCAAAGGCCTTACTAAGGTTCAGGCAGACAACATCCACAGCCTTTCCCTCATCCACTAAGTGCATCACCTTGTCATAGAAGGAGACCAAGTTAGTCAAGCAGGACCTGCCTTTCCTAAACCAATGCTGACTGGGCCTGATCCCCTGGGTGTCCTGTATGTACCATGTAATGGCACTCAAGATGATTTGCTCCATAAAGTTCCCTGGTGCTGAAGTCAGACTGACAGGCCTGTAGTTCCCTGGATCCTCCTTCTGGCCCTCCTTATAGGTTTGCTAACTTCTAGTCAAGTGGGATCTCCCCCATTAGTCAGGAGTGCTGAAAAATAAAAACTATAAAAATATTTCCATTTTATTTTTTTGCTCTCTTATACTGGTAAATGTCATTAAAATGACCATTTTACTTGAGATTTGTGTGCATGACCCTGAGATTTGCTCAGTTGGTTAGAGCATGGTGCCAATACCACCGAGGTTGTGGGTTCAATCCCCATATGGGCCATTTACTTAAGAGTTGGACTTGATCCTCGTGGGTCCCTTCTGACTCAGAATATTCTGCGAATCTGTTAGTTACTATTTGTTCTATACAAAGGTACAGTGATGTATTAGAAACTGTTTGCCTAAATGCTTCCAAAATTACTCACCAAAATTCTGCAATAAATTACAAAGGAAAAAAAAAAGTTAATTCTGTTCCTCTTAAAAGTCGAAAGCAAAGTCTACAACAGAAAGGGATTGGGCCCATGATGCTTTATAGCTATACAAGTTATTTTTCATGCTCTCTAGATTGCTTTTTACCTAATATCTGATAGTTTCTTCTTTGTATTTGGAAGACAATAAACCCTATTCAGTTAAATGTAGTACTGGGGTTTTTTAATTTGTATTTTTTAAATTCTGTGTGAAGAGAAATGGCATATCATTCCAGATTTAAAAATTTATTAACTTAGTTCTATTAGGTTTTCTTCATGTAATTAATATAAATTACATTGGTTATTTTATTTCCTTTGAGTTCCAGCAATTTTTGTCCAAAGCACAAATAATTTCATAAAATGTTAATGTATGGTACTGAATCTGAAATATTTTAGAAGTGGAGCTATCTGAGCTCACAGGTGTCATAAGTCTTGTTATTTCCTTGTAAACCTAAAAAAATTCCAAAACTAAGGCATCATGGCATATCTAGCATTGAAAGAGATTTAAAGAGATTATATTTGCTTGAAGAATAAAGTCACTGTATTAAACAGGCCTTAAGAGTGGTCTAAGAAATATCAGTTCTGTGTTGTACAAATAAGTGGGGGTTTTCAGTAGAGTAATACTGAATTTACATATGTTCACTCTTTCATATTTGACATAGCTCCAATGGCTTTTAGACAACTATGAAACTGCAGAAGGAGTGAGTCTCCCCAGAAGTACCCTTTACAACCATTACTTACGTCATTGTCAGGAGCACAAGTTAGATCCAGTCAATGCTGCCTCCTTTGGAAAACTCATACGGTCAATCTTCATGGGATTACGGACCAGAAGACTGGGAACCAGGTTTGCGTTAATAAAATCTTAAAGTTTAACTGAAAAATATCAATAATAATCGTGAACATGAAGCTCATATGTTAAAAACAAGCAAGGAAATAAGCAAATAAAAATATTTAAAACCTTTCTGTTAAGGGAGTTGCCAAATCCATCAGACTTCAGGACTCAGGGGACTCCTGGTCTGCTATAGCCAGATTCTGTGTACTCTTATGACCCAGATATTGTCCATCTCAGTCCAATGGATGCAGCTACTGCTGTTTCCATTTGCAAGTCCAGATAGTAGTGAGACTGAACATGTGTTCTAAAGATGTAGACAAACACACATGACACTAACACAGCTAACTACAGAAGCTAACACTGGGCAATGCCTTTACCAGCACCCATATGGACTCTCATAAACATGAACAGACAGCCCAATTCTGTTCTTTCTTTCCAGTTGACCAGGACTGAAGTTGATTAGTGAAACATTCACAAACCCTCACTCACAAGCATACCCCATTTATGGAATTGTTTTATTCACCATGACTGCATAAGTAATTTAGTTGGTTTTTTATTTACCTTATTCTATTTAAATGATGCCCAACAGTAAAGTGCTGGAAAATATAGTTTAAGTGAACTGATTTTCAGAAGCTGGTAGAGTTATATCAGTTTTATGCCAGAGTGAGAGGAAAGACAAGCCTAACTTTCATGTACTGTTTTCCAGTCAAGGCAAATATTAACATGTGATGTATATACAAAAGAAACAATGTTATTTTTGTTCTTTCATGAAGGGGGAACTCTAAATACCATTATTATGGGATTCGTGTCAAACCAGATTCTCCCCTTAATCGACTACAAGAGGACATGCAATATATGGCTATGAGACAGCAACCCCTGCAGCAGAAACAGAGGTACAGTGTTATATGAAACTACTTTTTCATATTTCTGGTTCTTGGAACCTTACCTGTCTGCATTTATGTGGCAAAGTTGAATCTCTAATGGGAATTTTTGAACTTCTCTTCGGAAAAATAAAGGTTTGTCAGTTCAGCAGTTATCACTGGAGTCTGATATCAGTAGACGCCTAAAAATGCATAAATTTAAAAAATTGATAAAAAAAGTAAAATATGATTCAATTCTTCAGAACAGACACTTCTTGGTGGTCTTGGATTATTTTCTCAGAAGATGGGAAAAAAAAGTAATAGGAGCTTTGAATTTCAAATTCTGCTGTTCATTTTCATCTCTTTATTTGGCACATATAAAAAATGATAGAACTTGTGATTAGGTTCAGCTTTGTGTTGATGTCCTCCTCCTGGCAAGAACTGATGCATCAAACCCCTGGACTTGAGCAGAAAAGGCTTGGGCCTCTTCTGGGCTCTGCTTGTGATGCTTTAAAGTGGCTACCT
>VZTN01036228.1:0-42093 GCA_013400515.1 Erpornis zantholeuca | reverse complement strand
TCCAAAGGGAATCAGATGTTCAGCAAAGTCTTGGATCTGATAGCAGCCGTTCTAGATCAGCTAGCAGAACTCTGACATTACACTTTTTCTTCCTTTGTGTCTTCTTCAGTGTTAAAGCAGTCAGCCTCAATGAACTGAATTTTAAATACAATTTCTTATCCTTCTATTTAATTTTTGACAGGAAACCTTTTCAAACTATCCTGTAAAGTATTAAGAAAGTAAATGAAAAGAAAAAGGGAACAGTCCCCATCCAGTGCAATTCTGCCAAGTGCTCTGGAGCAATACCAGTACTACAGGACTTTTTTCTCCCTCTATATCAAAACAAAGATGACAGTGCAATGCCATACTCACTTAGGAAACAAATAAAGATTGAAGCTACTGGAGAGCACATGTGGAAGGAAATACTGTCTTTGATGGCAGTTAAGGAATTAGTAATTAATTGTGTACTATAACTGCAAAGCTTTCTCCTGAGAATGCCTTTGAAAAAGATGGTAAGGAGTACAGAAGAGACAAAAGTATGTTTAATGCAGAAAACCAGCCTTTTTTAATGTGTTCCTCTGAAAATGTTCTTAAACATTCAGAAAAAAGTGATAAAGTGTAAAAATATACAGGATGTGACCTTACTAAAAGTGGCCTAGTGCTTTTATTCCATCAGTCTTAACAGTAATCAAAGCTGTTCAGAGATATTCTCCAGAGCCAGAAGACTGTGATATGAAAGACACATTTGAACTTGGAACTGGCATATTTAACAATAATAAAAAAACCCCAATGTGTATGTGGCATATAGCTGTTTGGAGTTTAGTTTTGGCTTTTGGTACCCAATATGTTTGCTGCCTGCAAGAAAATGCCTTTCATAAAAACACTTGGTTTTGAACAAAGCCAGACTGCCCTGGAAATGTCATAAGAAAATATAAGTAAACATTTCTGTTGTTTTCGTTTTGCTTGGGTTCTTTTTTTATTCAGGAAATAATCAAATTAGATAAGAAAGAAAGTGATCTTACTGATCACTGCTACAATATTAGTTTGTCCCTTCTCAAGTAGCTCTTAAGCCTTCTCTCACTTTCTGAATGTAATATTCTCTCCAAAAGCTACCGAAGACTCGAGGAATTTCAATATGTTCCAAATTTTGGGTTTCTAGACTGAAGTGACATTTGTGTAAGTTTTATAAATTGTTTTGGCCTCCTTTACAACAGAAATCCATTTTCTAATCCTCCATAAAATACCACTTTCAATGAATCTTCTTTAAATAATTATTCAGAATCAAAACAGGTAAGTTGCTACAACCCCCCACAGAAGGCAAGAGCAACAAATGTTCTCCTTAATGGATCCCTTGGGGTGGGTTAGAGTGACATGAGACTGAATGACCACTGTTTGTAAATGTACATGTGTAGGGCTTATTATACAACAACTTGGTTACAAAGGAAAATGCATATGTAACCATTTTGGTTATTGTTATCTGTAGTAATAACAACATGAAAGCATTGCAATATGAAAGCAAAACAACATCAGCCAAGGACATGCATGAGGGAAAAGAAGGAGAGGACAAGAGTGTGAAGATCTGACCACAGTAGGCCCTGCACTGGGACTTGGGCAGTCTGGGTTGAGGAGGTGGTCCCCAACCAGATCCATTGGGTGGTGGGGGAAGTTCCAAAGAACTGGTGGGAGAAATCCTTGAAGACCAAATCTATAGGGTTTTTATTCACTCAGGTTTATATTTGCCCAGGTACCTTCCCTGGGGCAGGGAGTTTCCCGCTGGGTGATGTAATGTTGTAGATCACTGGACATTTTGGCTGTCTTCTCTTTGCCTTATAATGCATTAAACTGTCCAAGACTAATTGATTCCAGAAATAAGTGATAACTTAATGGTTTTTTTCCAATCCTTATTTGTTTTAACTCTGAACTCAATCTTGCTCTATTCATGAAAGATCTCACTGTGAAGTCAAAATTATTTCTCCATAAATAAGACAAACTTCATTCTGACTACACTTTCCTGACCTACTTCCCTTTTCTCCCTTCATATTAGTACAACTAAGTTATTTCTTCTGAATTCCAGAATGAAATCAAAAACTAAAGTAGTATTGCAATGAGATATGGACAGTCAGTAATTACTATTGCCTTTATTTCAGCAGAAATTGACTAACTTTTTGTTCTTTTTCTATGCAAGTAGTTGGAAACATTATGAACATGTATTGGCTTAAACTTTCTGAGAATCAATCCAGCAAAACTGTTTCTTTTCTCTTTAAACAACTAAAATCTGTAAAATGGATTAAGTTATCAGACTAAAACATTCATCACATTAATTCACAAATTACACTTGTGATAAGACAAAGAGTCAAATTACAGATTCCAAGGTAGTTAAAGAAAGACAGATAGTAGTGTAGAGTGCTGCCCTAACTATGCTTTTTGTTGTTGTTGTGTAGGATCAATATAATTGCTTTTTCCCCTGCGATTTCACTGACATTTTAGTGTATATCTCTTAGAACACTTCAGGTCTCATACTGACATCAAACTACCTGAATCAAATTTCCCTGTGCTACTTAAATTCCACTTATTTGTTATAAATTTTTATGTTTCAATTTTAATTAAATATGTATTGTATGTTATATATATTGTTGTTATTACATTGTATATAGCAGAATATAGATACTTTTTCTTGTAAAACTACCTTAGTACAAAATGGCTGATGCTTACGGAATCAACACTGAATATGCAACTACTTAACATTTAGTTTTATTTTTTAGAGCCATACAAATTATGACCTGAGGTTAGAACAGAATTATTAACATTTTGTAAGCCTTTGATATTTATCACTCTGTATTTTCTGAATGATCACTATTGATTTTTTCTGTCACCTTTGGTGTGAGGTGATCATGTTATAATCACCGAAGCATAGAGTCATTGCTATAATTAGTCTTCAATTTAAGATGCTTAAGTCCTGATGGTCCAGAGGACACACAGTCTTCAAAACATTTATTCTTAAAATACCCAGAATTTCACAATGCAATGAAAGAATGTGCTTTTGATGGAAACACAGGCAAAAAAATACTAGACTTGCCTGGACTACAAGGAAATTCCATAAAACAGGCAGAGATAGAAGTGATTTGACCAGGGGCATTAGAGTGTCCAAATCATCTGATCACTTTTCCCTGCCAGAGCATTTTTCTTGCTTTCCAGATTTTTCTTTTCCACTCTACTTCCTGCCATCTGATGTTTAGGAAAGGTGCTAGGCCCCTGTCCTGTACAACCTTGTTTCATCCACAGACTGTACTTTATCCCATGTATTGAATGAGGCATGGATTCCTTAGCAAGAATCGTCAGAGATTGCTGCACAGGACCTATGCATGCAGGACATGTTAAAAATGATTAAAAACTCCCAAATTATTTATTTTGAACATACCTTCCAGACTGTTTTAGAAGAACAAATATGACTTCCTTTCCCTACCAAAATGCAATTATACAACACCACATTGATTTTCCTGTCTTTTTTCATTAAACTTCCTTGAGTGTAGCAGAGATAATGCAGCAACTAGTCGATGTAACAACTGAATGTATTTCTTTCTTTAGGGTTAGACTAAAGGAATGACTGGAGAATTTCCTGTTTGCTTCCTTAAAATGTCATTTTATGCACTCTTGGCTCTAATCAAGGTTTTGATCACAGTATTACACAAGGAAAGACTACAAACATTTGTGCCCCTCTCCCCTTAGAACTGATCCCTTTGAGATCACAAAGCACACACGCTGAGGATGAATCAAAATTCACAGGAGGCTATGACAGTGCAATAATAAATATCAGTCATAATATCTTTTCCAGTTTCATCTGTCTGCTAAAATAATGTAAAAAAATTTGGTTTCCTGAAAACTACACAAGTAAGACAATAAACAAGCATTCTATTCCCCATTAAGTAGCCTCTAACCTTGATGAGAAGCCTTGTCCAGGTGAATACTAAAATGCCTTTAATTTTCAGACCTCCATTTTGCCACTTCACACTGCTGCATTCTTGTTGTAAAGCTGTTTTATCTAGCTGTTCATTTTAATTTCTATTATTCTACTAAATTTTGAAGTTTTCTTGAAGTTTTACTAAACTTCAAGATAGCAAAATTTAAAAGTCCTTACATGAAATTTTGATATAGAAATTCTGCTGTCAAGCATTCTTGATATTTTAGGGATTATAAATTGAATGGAAATTTTTTTCCTTGCTCTTACTTGCCTTTGACTGAGTTAACCATTACTAATTCTTTCAAGAAATGGAATTGTTTGTCTCTTTTATTTTATACACACCATATTTTATAAAAAAGATAGAGAAACTTAAATCTTTCTAAAATTCTATTTCTCAAAACAATTTTTTTTTAATCAGACTTTAGGTCATACCCTAACAACTGCATGCTGATATATGAAATATTTTCTAATTTTTAATTTTGCCAATCAGTTTCTCCTGCCCTCTTGTATTATCAGTTTCAGGATGCACAGAAATGTATCATTCAATGATCTTTCCTCTAAGGCAGTGTGTCTAGAGGCATCGTGGCCTGTTTGTGGTTTTCAGTATAAATCAAAACTGAAGACCAACTTATTTTTCTTTGCTTTCAGACTTACAGAATTTGGTATTGGAGACTATGTCACAAAATGATTTCTTAATATTTTCTTTCAGGTATCTTACCATGAGAAAAAAAATTACATAAGTCAAGATGATGGGAGAGAAATTGAAGAAACAAAGAAATTTTCCATTCGGGATCTCAAATTAAAATTTAAATACTACAAAAAGCTGTTAAAAATTCTATTAATGCTAAGTATAAAACCAGTCTTTATCTTCATTTATTTCTGAAATAGTTGAAATACTTTTGTTATCCATGTCATCAGATTTTTCAGAAGCAGGAAAGTGTTGCATGCCCAAAACCAGAAATTAAATATTCAGACATATTTCCCAGAGAAACATTTTTATTAAACCTCTATTTCTACTCTTTACTTTCACTAGCAGTAGTAGACGCTGTTACCTTTTTCACTGCTTTGGTTTTTGAGACAATTTTCAAATAAGACACTTTTAACTAAAATATTCCTTGTGTTCTCTCATTGACTTCTGAGTTTCATTTCTGACGCAGAACGAAAACATCATCTGAGCCTCCACAAAGAATCAAAGTCCTGTTGCACTGGTTGCAGTCTCCAGCTTCTTGAATTAACACTTCAATAACTCCCAGGATTGTAAGGAGCCTCAGCTGTACACTATGAATCTCAGAAATGTTTGCATCTGTTTGCAACTGTAGAATGCACAGCGTTTTAATGAACTTTCATTTAAATTTAAAGAAAGACATATATGGTTTTCTTGTATTTCTCTTTTTTACTTTTGTTCCATGTAATGAACTGACAGATCCTCTTAGCATGGAAATTGCAGAATTAAATTTTCATTCCACAGCAAAAACCAACAGATGTGTAAATCATTCTTTAAAACCATGTGTCCATTCTGGCCTTACTGCTGTTTAGAGAACATTTAATAGCTCACCATTTATGCAGATTTGCAATTTTTGTTCTCTAAAGCATTATGAGTTGTAAAATACACATATTGGCTTGAAGAACTGTGTTAGTATCTCTTCCAGCTCAGCAGAGTTTCACATTTTTATACAAAACTGTGTGTTGCCATATGTCCATTGAGGTAAGGTGAGTGACAGTCATGTTACCAGAGCCACTTGACTGTGTGGTCATCTAATGAGGTGCAATTTTTTCCAAGGAAAGAATTCTTAAAAATGGTGCAGGCTTGTAAAGGAAACACAAAGGATGGAGTAGAACAGCTGCTACTGAACACCCTGGTCACTTGAACCTAGGGCTAAACCAAGATTCTTTTGCTCTAGGTAGGCAGAAAGGAGAAGATCCCAACCACATATTTTCAAGAGGTAAAAAACTCAAAAAAGTTTACTAGCAAACTACACAAAACTAAGGAACATTGGCAAAAGAGTAAATACAGCATAACATCACTTATCGCAGCATAGACTTGGCCCACTGAACATAGAAAACCTTATAATCCATTTGATGTTACATTCCATGAGAAGAAAGGAAGAAGAAGAAGAAAGGGAGAAAAACAGAAAGATGGGAAAGGTATAGAGAAACAGACATTCAGCTACCAGCTCCTGGGTTCCAGCAATGTAAAAGTCCAAGATGAAGGTAGGACTAAAGGACACACTGCTTGCCTCATGGTGAGCCTTCTTAAACCTTTTTGGCCTGTCCTGGGCCTTCCTCCCAGTTGGGATTTTTGTTCTCCCAGCTGCCTGGGCTGGGTTAGGTCACATTGGGGTGCTCTGGTGTGCCATGATTGACAGACACTGGAGCTGAGGGGCCTGGGGGGCAGAGCAGCACCTCACCAGAGCATGGTCTGACACACTCCCTACCCTCCAAGCCCTCAAGACCCCCTACATTCCAAGCCCTCAAGACGTCCCAAAACAGATCACATTTCCCATTTCAGAGAACAGCATAGAATTCATTTAGTACTTCTATACTTTAAAAAAAACCTACTCTAGAGTCTGTCCTATGAAAGGAAAATTAGAAGTAATCAAGTTGCCCTGGCAAGCACAAAAACTGTGAAATAATAATGCCTTAAGTGTGTGAGGAAAGTAAGATAATGGGTATGTACCATGCACATGTCACTGACTGGCAAAAAAATTAGAAATAAATGCATCTGGTAGAATATTCAGGAGACTGGCTGACTATACATTTTTGATAACATATTTCATTCCAAGTAAAACATCATAAAATTAATGTACAGCATAATTTTTACACAGACTATCAATTTCTGAAACAAAACAGACATATTTTATTGTAAATGGAAGAAGTTTTTATGATTTTTCCTCTGGCTAAGTGGAAGATACAATGTCCTTCTAGTCTTGCTTCTTGTGTTAGATATTTCATTAGTTTGTCCAGAATTATTCTGACTGACTTAGGTTGACATTTAATAAGGCTCATTCCTTAAAGTGATAAGTGAGTGATATTAAAGCAACAGTACACTAAGAAAATGAGAGTCTGTATTCAAAAACGGAATAATTGCAACTGTTTGACAGGTTCTCTTCTTTATAGGAAATTGCTGGAAAGGACTCCAACTGTCTTCAGAAGGCTTTAAAAACCAGGGTAAAGACAATAATAAAACATAATATAAGAGCAAAAATAACTGTTTATGACATTATGTTTCTGCCTGAGGTCTTTTGAGATCTTAATATCATCTCACATTCCTTCTTTTCTAAGGTAATATAGAGTTCGCTTTTCAAAATATTTTTTCTCTTTTTTATAATTTTTTTCTTTTTAACAAAGAAAGAAGATTTGTGTAATGGCAGTGCATACCTAACTACCCTAAGAATAAGAACAATATACTCTGAATTGATGGGAGTCATTTTGTCCCTGGAAAAATCCTATAAAACACATGGGCTTGGAATTTACAGGCATAAAATAAAACTACCACTGTACTGATCTTCCATGATGTAGATATTTATATATTTAAATATGTCATTCTTATGCATCAGATATTCATGTAATCTGAAATAATGTCATCAGCTATAACTGTGAAGTATACATAACTGTTTGTGTGTTCTCTGATGGTGTTCTATCTTTTTCTGTAAAAGATTTTATGTCTTGGGCCTTTTTTTCCTTAGAATCATATTCTCAATTTATAATAGTATAATTTAGAACTGAACCCATTGCATTCTGCTGCAATTTGAAACTGGACCAGAAAACATATGCAATCCCTAATCAACATCAGGAATATATAAATGTATATACATGCACTTTACATATCCTTCAAATCTGCAATAGTGGTGTAAAAGTAAAGAGCAACTTGTTTTCCTTTTTCATAAGAATTTAGTTCACTTACTTTCAACTATCATGATGACTAAGGAAAAATGCACATATTTTAGAATCCACAACTTCTAAACTGTTGGGTTTTTTTAATTAATCAGTACCATCACAGAAACAGTTTCAATAATACCTTTGTTTGATCATATCCATACAAATATTAACAGGAAGATGAGAAATATTTAGCTACACCCTGTATAAATTATCTTACTTCAGATATTTTAATTTTATTTCAAGTTTAATCTTATTTGTATTACTCTTATCTTTCTTCTCGCTTCATATGTTCTTTGATTTATTTAAGTGTCCTTCACTAGTGTCCAGTAATACAGAAGTCCTTGCATTTGAACTTAGCAGTTAATAGTGTTGTATCAATCTGCTGATACTTTAAATGAAGAAGAGGGATCTTGTTCTACAGCTGCAACCAGCAGGTCCCTAGCCTATATACGAGACCATACTGTGTGGTGGTGACATGCAGGCTGATTCTTTCCATTTGCATCTTTCCTTTTGCTTAGAAAGCAAAAGGGATGAACCTAATAACCTCTAGGAGAATGTCATCATTTGAAGCAATAAAAATCTGAATACTCAGAATCATACAGTCAAGCTTACCACTTCAATTAATTTTGCATATACATTTTGTTATTTTACTTAGATGTTGCTATTTGTTAAAGATAGTGAGATTTTACTGAAAATCCCTCAGAAGTCATCTTTCAACTTGTAGTGGGTCTGAAATGGAGAATATGGAGATGAAGAAATGTGTGGGGCAATAAATTAATCCAGGGGCCACCTTACTCCATGGCTACATTTTTTGCACAGAAAGTACTTTTCACAGCTAACAAGGACACTAGAACCTCAGTATTCATTAAAACCAAAAATAAAACACAGATTTATTTCCAACCTTCCTTGCTATAACCTTGAAAGCATGAGCAGTGTCTGTAACCAATGGAAGTTAGCAGAGTGTAACCAAATGCCTTCCTGAGATGAAGAAAATTTGAAATTATATCTCTGAGAGCAATGAACTTCCCCATTTATCTCACTCAGGGCTTTGTAGACTCCATAATCCCATATCTTCAGATCATGTCATTTTTTCATAATATTGCAGAATACCATGCCTTCTTGTAGCCAGTCACCTAACATTTTGGGAGTGTTCTGTTGGTTTTTATTTTCCTGCCCACTTGGGAGAATCTGTTCACCTGTTTATTTTTCTGTAAATTTTCTAGAAGAGAGAGTTAATCAGATTTTGTGCATGCTCACTTCACTGTTCTGTTTTATATCATATTTCTCTTTTACCTTGTTCTTATACCATTGTGTTTTTTGTTTTGTTTTGGTTTGGTTTTTTTTAAGTCATTCTGATAATACAAGCTTCTGGCCAATTTCAGTTGTCACACTTACACGATGCCAAGTATTTTCTCCATCCTTAACTGTTCAAGGAAACTTCTAAATGCTTAAGGAATAAGACAGTCTCCAAAAACTTCTCAGGAAGCTTTTGTACTACCTGGAGTGCAGTCCTGACCCCTCAGCCCACAGCCACATGACATAACTCAGTTAAGGACTTACTGCCTGGTGTAAATTGATTGTGAGCTCCATCACTGACCATGAAGCCAATTTACCCTCAGCTAAATATCAAGTCCTCACAAGCTCTGACAAGTGTTTTTAAATGAATACTATTTTACAGCAACTACCACTACTCCTTCTGCGCATGGAGTATAAGATCAGTCAAGGTAATAAAATCTAAAATTGTCTATTAAAAATAAGCTAGAGAGTTATTTTCTCTTATCCTCTCTTCACCTTACCAAACAGACGAAATCTCTGACTTCTCTTCAAAGATTCTTCCAAATATTCTGCCTATTAGATTCTGCATGTGTTTTTCCCTTTTAGTTTTCTTGCACATTCCTATATTTTTAACTAGAATTAGTTCATTAGTTGAGGGCATTTTGGACAACTCATTCTGCGAATACCAACATGACCTTGTGTATAAATTTCATCACTGTATTACCAGTGTCAGATTGATGTTTGGATCTGTCCTGAGTTCTTGATTCACTCAGTAAACTTGATCAGTATGGGCATTATACAAAGAAATTAGTTTTCCTTTGGTTTCACTAATCTTAACTTTTTTGGATATTTTTCTTTGAATGTTTAACTTTGGTTTAGGCTTATTTTTTCAAACAAGTATTTATACTGAACACTTAAACTATATGATAGAATAAAATAAAAAGACAGTGTAGTGTACACATTCAATTGGTGGCTTTTAGAATTTGCATCACAGAAAATACAAACTGGCATCTACCTGTAAACATTGCTACACAATATGCTACAGTAGACTGAAAATTCAGAGGCTTTGGCCCATATAATTTTATTCTACTTCTCTCCACAGGAGCATTGCTAGGGTTGATGTTTCAAAGCACTGTAAAGAAAAACAACGATTCAATTCAAACCACTAGATAGCAAACAGCTGAAATTAGCTCTTTTTCCAAAACAATGGGGTGCATGCTTTTCTCTCTGCATAGCTCATCATTCATGGAAGAATAGTTTTCACGGGAATTCGAGCAGATTATACATTACAAATAGGACTGCTATCCACATAAATTTTGCAAAAAACTGTTTCACTTGGAAAATAAATTTTAAAAATGGGCACAGCATATAGATCAGATACTTGAAGGAAAGCTTACCTATACTTCAGATGTAAAGTTGAGCAGAGAAAACTGTCAAAACCTTTCATGAAGCCCTGGCTGCCACCCATCCTTGTGAAGCACTACGGATATTTTATGGGTATCACAAAGTAAAATGTGATACCCATAAGAAAGGCAAGATCATTTACCTTTGAAGTATCACAAGCTCATAAAAAATTCCAGTACCTTTGTCTCTGACACTGAAAACCCATCAACATTCTTCTGTTTTGACATCCCATGTCTGCAACAACTGCCTAAAAGCAAGTTCTGTAAAACAGAAAACTTTTGTGCCAAAATAATGCACTTTGCCTTGGAAGAAAAATCTTTTCATCTGACTGTGGGATAAAAAGGTGCATCTGAACTGTATTCAAGTACTTCCCATCTTCACATGAAATGCATGTCCCCTGGTGCCCATGTGGGGAGTGGGAGCTGTGGCTGATAATGATCTCTCTTTTGGGACAGCCTGAGATGTTGCATTCTCTCTCTGAAATATGACCTGTCCCAGACCTGAAAGATTTGCCTTGTTCTGGCAGTCATTAAAAACTCACAAGTTTTCAAGATACTGTCAGTACACCCTGAAGTAATACTTGTGTCAGCAATACACCACTTTAAGTGATGATATTCATCTTCATGTAAATATAAGACAGAGTGACATTAAAAGCAGTAGTACAACCAGAAAAAACAACATTAAAACCCCCAAAAATAAAAAACAAAAAAACACCAAACCCAAACGTTCTATTTTTTTTCCATTTAAGCAAAAACTATACCACTGATGCTTTTGAGTAAATGTAAATATATTTATGCCAAAATATGGCAATTTGTAAGTAATAATAATAATATAAAGCTTCTATTTTGTTAACTCATCTTTACAAAATTCTACTGCATAAAACCTATTTCTAAAATTCATTATAATGACGTTGGAACAAACTTGTTTTTAAATTACAGATATATGTTACGGACATGTGGTAGTATATTATTGATAATGATAGCTATATAAGCAAATTAGCAGAAATACAAAAAATACTAATTTAAGAATAAACTTCCTAAAAATTCAGACTAAAACCAATTTTTTGTTCTTCCTGATCCTTCTAGAACCTTTAGGCTTCAGATTTCTACAAAGCCTCTCACTGAAAAACCTATGGCAACTTAGCAAATCAATTTGTCTTCATTGTGCTTATGATTTTGTTATAAAACCACAGAGTACAAAGGACTTAATGTTCCTTTTAAAATAAATTGGGGTTTTGGTTTAATTCATTCTGGCTTGGTTAAGGAAATTAAGTGTTATCCTTCTGGTAAAAAAAAAACGCAAAACAACAAAACAAAAAAACAACCTAGAACACAGAAAAAATCCTATTTAATATTTTCACTCTTTGCAGCTGATACTTTTTGAATAAAACCCAGATAATTTATTCACAGCTAAAAACCCTCGACCCAGTGTCCTAGTCCACTACAGATGTCTGATTAAAGCAGCAGTGGCCAGCACTTGGAAACATAGGAGATAACCTGAGAGCACATACTCTACTGAGGCTTATATCAAGGCATCAAAATGCTCATTAAAAGCTGCCTATTTCTGCTTCATTCCCATATGGCAATATCAGTTAACAGCCCCAAAACCATGAGAACTGAGCTCCATTATGTTGCTTAGTCTTATTACTCTGTTTTCAGCCTGATGGGTCTGAAGTTTCTTTGATCTTAAACTGATCTTGTTTTCATGGAACAGGCAGAAAAACTTTAGGCAAGAAAAAAACACTTATCACTACCCCCTCAGGGCATTCAGTTAAATTTCTTCATTCTTGAAATCATCTAACACATAATAATTTCCCAAATGTGAACAAAGGGTTCAATTAGTTTGAGACTGGGGTTCAAGAAACAAACTCCTAAAATTTCATCTTTGTCCCGAGGCCTCCTAAATTTCTATCAATGTCCTGTAAAGCCTCCCATCTCCCACAGCTCCTCCCAGTTACACAGAATCACTAGGTTGGAAGAGACCTCCAAAATCATCAAGTCCAACCTATGCTCTAACACCTCAAGTAGATGATGGCACCGAGTGCCATGTCCAGTCTTTTTTTAAACACATCCAGGGATTGTGACTACACCACCTCTCTGGGCAGACCATTCCAGCACGTTATTACTCTTTCTGTGAAAAAATCTTTTCTAATATCCAACCTATGCCTCCCTTGGAGCAGCTTGAGACTGTGTCCTCGCATTCTGTCAGTTGTTGCCTGGAGAAAGAGACCAACCCCCACCTGACTACAGCCACCTTTCAGGAAGTTGTAGAGAGTGATAAAGTCACCCCTGAGTCTCCTTTTCTCCAGGCTAAACAACCCCAGCTTCCTCAGTCATTCCTCACAGTCCTTGTGTTCCAAGTCCCTCACCAGCCCCATTGCCCTCCTCTGGACGTGCTCAAGCATCTCAGCATCCTTCCTGAACTGACGGGCCCAGAACTGGACACAGCACTCGAGGTGGCCTCACCAGCGCTGAGCACAGGGGAAGAATGTGTGACCTCCCTGCTCCTGCTGGCCACACTGTTCCTGATGCAGGCCAGGATGCTGTTGGCCCTCTTGGCCCCCAGGGTACGCTGCTGGCTCATTTTTAGGCGACTGTGGACCAGTACCCCCAGGTCTCTCTCCTCTTGGGCACTGCCCAGCCACACTGACCCCAGCCTGTAACACTGCAGGGAGTTATTGCAGCCAAAATGCAGGACTTGGCACTTGACCTTATTAAACTTCATCCTCTGCCCATCCATCCAACAATTCCAGATCTCTCTGCAGAGCCCTCCTACCTTCCAACAGATCGACAGATGCTCCCAGCTTAGTGTTGTCCGCAAATTTACTAATGAAAGACTCAATACCCTCATCCATGTCATCAGTAAAAATGTTGAACAGAGCTGGTCCCAGCACAGATCCCTGAGGGACACCACTAGTGACTGGCCACCACTAGTGGATGCAGCACTGTTATCCACCACTCTCTGGGCCCAGTCATCCAGCCATTTCCTGATCCAGCAAAGAGTGCTCCTGTCCAAGCAGTAGGCTGCCAGCTTTTCCAGGAGATTACTGTGGGAGACAATGTCAAAGGCCTTGCTGAAGTCCAAAGAGACAACATCCACAGCCTTTACCGCATCCACCAGATCAGCTTGGTCAAACATGACCTACCCCTCCTAAACCCATGCTGGCTGGGTCTGAAACCCTGGCCATCCTGTAAGTGCTGTGTGATGGCACTCAGTATGAACTGTTCCATTACCTTACCTGGTACTGAGGTCATGCTAACTGGCTTATAGTTGCCAGGATCCTCCTTCCTACCCTTTTTGTAAATGGGTGTCACACTAGCCAGCTTCCAGTCATCTGGAACCTCACCAGTGAGCCATGACTGTTGGTAAATGATGGAGAGCAGCTTTGCAAGCTCATCTGCCAGCTCCCTCATCACCCTTGGATGCATCCCATCTGGTCCCATTGATTTATGAATATCCAAGTGTCTCAGCAGTTCTGTGACTGCCTCTTCTTGGATAACAGGAGGACCATTCTGCTCCCTGACACCATCTACTGACCTCAGAGGACAGTTATCCTGAGGACAAGCTCATGTAGCTCCTCTCCTTCCTTTTCACCCTATTTTCCATTTGACTTTACACTATACCTGTGTCTTCAAGCCACAGGTTCTTGGGTGAAATTTCCTTAGAACAGGAATAAAAAAATAGACTGAGTCTCCTGGGATAAATCTCTTGTGCCTTGCCTTGCCACTCTTCTCCCAACGCATTAGAGGACCATAATGAAAGGGAAATTGACACAAAGCAGATAAAAGGAGACGCCTGCTTGAGGGAAACAAGAGCAGACTTTTAAATGAGGAAGGGCTGCTCTGAGTGTAGTAAGACATGCAGTAATGTCTGTGAGGAGGGGACTTATTTCACCATCTGATGAGAGAACTCATGTGGAGACTGTCATTGCATTCTGCAGTTTCCATCTCACAACAGCCCTCTGTCATTCATATGTCTATACCTTTTCATGCTGTCCATTTAATAATGTGCTCCTCAGGCTTTATTTGAAAACTTTACCAGAGTTCATTGGGAATATGTTGTTTTATGAATAAAAAAAAACAGTTTCCTGGTGCTCTTTGCATAAGATGGAAATTGTGTAAAAAAATATAACTCCTTCCCGTGCAGATTGGTAGCATTAAGGTAGTGCTGGTAGTGGTAACTGGTGGTGTTACTCTGTCCATGTATTTCAGCTTCACATAACATTAAGTAATGTGAGGCTGGTAAAAGACATAATTCATGTAACATAGCAAGCACTAAATCCAAGTGATGGAGATCACAAAAGGTTGACCAACTTTCTTGAATCCTTTGGTTTGACTGTTTGTAATTTGGTGGTCTTCATTCCTTTCTTGTAATTACTCAGGGTAAACTACTTTTCAAGTAGTAAAGTACTTTTCAAGTAAACTTTTCAAGTTTATCTTTCTTTATGTATGACATTTTTACCTCAGGTGGGAGGATGCACTGAGTACTACTTAAATATTTGAATTATTTTCTTGCTCACCGATAGATGTTTTTTATTGAATTTTCTAGATATATGAATATAAAAATAAAATCAGAGAATACAAGCAAATATATCTGAAAGTTTTCATAGCCTCATAATTCCCTGCTGCTAAATCAACCTCTTATAATAGGCATAGTTTAGCTTTAAGGAAACACCATCTATCTGTGTTCTATAGCTGAGATAAATTAACATTTCAATACATTAATATTTCAACCTGGACCATAAAACTGCCTAGGTAGTTAATTTTTAATAAGTGCTGGCCTTTTGTATATAAAAATAGTATAAATTTCCTGAGGTGGCAAAAGATAGTAACAACTTATACTTTTTCTTATTTTTAAATAAAATACTAATGTCATTTTCCCCCCTTTCCTCTACCCTAGAATTTCATGGTCCATATCTTTTCGATTCATATTACATATTTCTATGATCAAAATACTGTATTCAAACAAGATCCTTAAATGTATTAAGATATTTTCTGAAAGGAAACAGTCCCATTTCAAAGGAATGTAGAAATGAATTCAAATGGCCTCAGATGGTTCAGGTTAGAATGCAATCTACAGCAAATTAAAGGTAATTTTAAAAAGAGTGTGGCTAAAACAAATTACACTAAAAATGAAAGCATAGAAATATGTGATTTTTAAAAAACATAAAGGCATATCTAAATGGTAATTTCCAAGATGATAACCATTTTAAACCTCTTTTTGAAAGCAGTTATCACAGAACCAGTGTTCCAGAAAGATCATTGCTAAGTATTCTAAAATAGATGTCCTACAGAGAAGTATTAAAAAAAAAAAAACACAAAAAATAGAAAGGTAATGTTATACTTTTTATTTGGTTTTTAGGAGATATTAAGAACAGGTCTCTATGTATGCATAATATGCCACATTGAATATGATCTTCAAAAACATTCCTCTTTTCCACAGATGCTTTTTTTTTTCTCATTTCCTTCCTATTTGAATTTTCATAGGCTTTTATAATCTGTAAATCAGAAATAAAATATGTTTTAAAGAAATTATATATTGATCTTCTATTGACTGCCATACTTACTGATGAAGAATTACATACAAATTTTTCTACTTTATGGCTAGTGTACAGAGAAACATTAGCTCAAACAAGCAAATATATGTGGGCAGCAGTTCCTGATAACTGCACTAGGACTGCTGCAGAGTAACATATCTTGGTAAGCAATGTAGTTTGAGAAAAGTCTTATGTAGAATGTAAAAATATAGTATTTTTCTGTTCCATATTGGTAAAAATATGGCCAAACTCATGTTCCTAGAGTTGGTTTATATTTCATTTTCAAATTTTTCTTTATATATAAAAAGTATGCACACACACATATATATACATATATATAGATAGCTGTATGAAGACTGCAGATATATAAAGAAAGATTCTCAATTTTTCAGTAGTGCCTTTCATATGTCACTCAAACTCAGCAAAGACAACACTTCTTTTCCTGGCTTAGCTTTTATACAAACCCAGGGCAAAGCATGTTGCCATACTTTGCCTACTGCAAACTCTGCAGTGACACTTCCTTCTCCAACAGATTTTTTTAAACAAATGCAAAAAATTGGAAACAGAGTGTGGATACAGTGGACCTATTTGGGGCCTATAAAAGAAGTAAAATCAGTTACAAATATTTTGTTTGAATATCACAAAAAATGGCTTGTTTAAAAATATACTTAGTTAAGTAATCATATAAATTTGGTTTTGCTCAGAAGAAACAGAGAGAGAAAACATCTCTGGGAAAAGAAATATGTATTCTCTCTATATTTAGGACCAAGACTGGGAGTGTGAAAGGCTTAAGAAATGGAAACAGATATTCAGCTCCAGCACTGTTCTTTTGTTCAGGTCTATTCACATAAAAGGGCAATAAAAACTTTTCACTTGGGTTACTAAAAATACATAAAATGTATAATACGTGAAACTACATTTGTCACCACACAAGGATATAAAAAACCCACCAGAAACAAACAAAACCAACCAAACCTGGTTAGATATAGACACCTGGTTGCTTAGATTGTTCTCATAGCTAAGTCCAGTAAAACAAATCTCAGACAGAACAGAACTGACAAGCCTCAACTGAGGAGTCAAAAACTCAATACAAACCTTACAGGCGACTATGAGAAATTATAATATATTAAATTATCCTGGGGCTGCAACTTCTAGTACAAAATGGTAGTGACAAGCTGAGTAAAGAAGTGTTAATTCAACTTAAAAAACTCCAGGAAATTTATTGAGGCAAAACACAACTTCTGCTTTGGAATTTGGTCTTACGTTTCTGCTCTTGTAAAAAATTATTTCCCATTTCCAAATTAATCCACAGAAGCACAACTGCTTGTTTTTCACCCTAGTCTAATTCTCTACAGTCTTCATATAGGTTTTTGCAATCAGACTGTCACATTCTCTGCAGAAAAGAAGTACTCTTAAAATACAATAGATGTGATAGCAATAGCCCTTCTGTTCAGAGAGGCAACTCTTTTTGGGCAGAAGAAAAATCTATTTTTGGAAATACATTCATATTTTAGACTATTACCAATGCATTCAAAATAAGCTTAGAAATACATTTCAAAAACTAGGTAGTATCTAGGGAAAAGAAAAATCTTTGTTATTTCATCTCTTAGGCCAATTCCCACTCTGAAGTCATAGATTGGAACTGACCTCCATACAAAGCATACACAAAATATGATACTCTCCGCTGTAGACCTTCATGCGACTCATACAATTATTAGTATGTGACATTCTAATGTAAATGTCAATAGATCCTCCCCTGTAATCACATTTTCCTATGCTCCAGAAATATGCAATTTTTTCTGCTTATGATATTGCTTTTGAATCCTAATTAATATCTAAATTCCCGTTTAATTGAATTCAGTTATGACTGTCTATATGCTAATTTTTTGTAGTTTCAGGCCATCTGTTTTGGTGCAGGAGTTTCCCATCTGTATTTAATAATTTACAGACAAATGGACTTTCTTTTACCTTTAATCTCCCTCCCTTCCATTTCTTTGTTTTAGCTCACAAAATCTGAACTAAAATCAAGTGTCTGAGGTACAACTTTACTTGCTTATAGAGTAATCAAATAGTTTCTTAACATCACATAAAAAGAATAATTTACAGAGAAAATTCAATCTTCCTGGTCTTTTTCAAATTATTAAATTATAAATATTCTGTTTGTATTGTACTATTTGCTGCCAATTTTGTGATCTAGAGTACAGGAGCTCCATAGACTTTTGTATCTTTACAAAACATTCTAATGTTAATATTTTCAAAAAAATGAAACAGGTATATCCTAATTTATTGAAGGGGGGTGCTTTTTTTTTTATTTTTTTGGTGTTACCACCCACAATAATGCATCTTTGTATCCTCCAATATAGAGAGCTCATTCATCCATTACATGTGTTCCCTCTTTTTTTTTTTCATTTCTATATATTCCTCACTTAAAT
The DNA here is from genome assembly GCA_013400515.1 of Erpornis zantholeuca. Taxonomy (NCBI): domain Eukaryota; kingdom Metazoa; phylum Chordata; class Aves; order Passeriformes; family Timaliidae; genus Erpornis; species Erpornis zantholeuca. Next base: position 23,630 of record VZTN01036228.1, on the reverse strand, counting down.
GAAGACACTTTGAGGTTACTAGGCAACAATGGGGAAAATAAATGCATCTTCAGGTTCATTAAGTCAGTATTAGTTGTGGTGCAGATAATACACAAAAAGGAAAACGTAAAATTTATTTTAATTCATGTGGAGCCTAGGTCCTAATTAATTTCACCTTGCTTCTATTCCACCTTGCCATATCACCCAGGACCTCTGGGTGTGCACCCTGTCACATTAGATACCCATGGATCAGAAGAAACCAGAACAAAATTTGACTATCAGATACCTGGTTCTTTCACATAAAAGAAATCCAGGTGTGTGGTTGGGCAGGGATTAATATTGTCATTGCTGTAAATAGGTGCTGGTCCAAAAGGTAAAGTAACAGACATGCTAAAAAGCAGGAAAAGTCATCCTAAGGAAGGAACTGCTCCCTCATTCTTGAATGGGATCACTTACCCCTGTTGAATTCCTCCCCCCTTTTCTCCCTCCCTCCCACTCTCTCCTCCTTCTCTCTCTGGAGTAAAAAGGTACCTCTAGGAAAATAAACGTAAATAAAGATGCTATCCTAATTAAACACCTAAAGTGAGATGGGAGTAATTTGTGCCTAAAACAGTTCTTTATTTGTTTCCCATTTTCTCTTGGTCTAATTAATTTCAAATGTCCAATTTAAATCGATATACAAGGACCTGAGGGTTGTTTTTTATTGTCTTATATGCTGCCCTTCACAATTGATCCTAGATTTAATTTGAGGCTCCTGGACACTGCTGTCATGCAAATCATTATCACAAGTATGACTCAAGGATTTGGCCAGTTATGAGAAAAACAACACATGAAGCTCAAACTTATAAAATGGTATGGAGCATCACTCTTGCTACCAGATCTTCTGCCTACATACATGGAGCAATATGGTTGTTCTCCAGCAGAAAATTTGGCTTTTATTTTGAATATTTATTAGTTTCAATCAGACCACATATTTTAAGGAAAATGTTGAAAAAAAGATGAAAAATATATTTTTTTGGTGAAATTATATTCTCAGATTTTCTGTCTTTAACACTGGATCATTCATGGTCCCTTCAAGGTCAATGGAAAGGAATAAAGCCATCTACAAGATAAAATAAAAAGACCACTGCATATCCTTCTTATCAGCCTTGTATTTGCAGGATTAAAATGTTTATTCGACTTCATCTTATCTTTCCCAACTTTTAAAACTGAATAAAACCTCTGTTTAATTAGATAGCTGACCTTTATTTGTAACTCAGGTTCTCTAATAGAATAAAATGACTTGGTATTTGTATTTTAACTCATTTTAATTTAATATAATTTTAAGATAATTTGTTTGTGGATTTTAATTTTCCAGTGGTTTATGTGATTCACTTTGATAATTAGCAGAGTCTAGGCACCACAAAAATTTAATTTATTCATAGTAATACCTTTTCTTGCACAATATAGTGGTACTGCATTGGCTTCAGTAGGTGATGGTGAGGAATCAACCTTCAGGAAGGTATCACAACAAGATTGAGAAGAATAAAGCATCACATGGGATTTCACTCATCTATTGCATCTACTGACCTACATCTTCGTTGCTGCTGCAGACTCGATTTTGAGTTAATGCACTAGTTTGCTTTCTAGTCAATGGATAGTTGTGACTGAGATCTCTGAAGAAACATCTGTCTACCAAACATAAAGCACCAGAAAAATCTTTATTGATTTCTGCCTCTTCCTGTTGGAGAGAGACTCATTGCATGGCACACTGTCCTGCACTTCAGCCCCAAATGGCCAGAACAGCAATTTGGCCCAAGTGTGAACTTTCTATAATTTACTCCGTCCACATCTCCCCGAGCTGGAGAAATAATTCAATCCATGGGCAAGTCCCACTGTGAGTGGCAGCAGCCCTTAGATGTTGTGTAACCAGAAGGGCTATTTAAGCATTACCTAAACTACAAATTCAAGTTCATTGTATACAGGGATGATGACTGTCTACAGTAATGAAACAATGTCAAGATGCACTAAGAGATTGAAGCATGATAAGAGACAGAAAAGGCTTCATGATTAGCTTAAACAAAGAATTTGACAGAATGAACAAAACAATGCATGTTGTAGATAAGATATATTCTGGCATCAACCTCTCATTATATTACATCCAGTGAAGCTGACAGAAAATATTTTTATATTTGCTTACAGGAAGAACTGTTTTATACTCCATATTATTAAATTTTGTAAATTTCTTCCAAAATCTACCACGGAAGGAAAATCCTTTTATTAATCCTTTTATTAATGAGAATAAAAGTAAATGGCTGTTTGCATAGTGACATTTGATAGAAGACCACATAATATGCTTGCACAGACATACAAGACATTATAATTTTGTACTACATGAGAGGCTAAGACATGATTTATCCAGAAGAGACACTGAAAATGTGACAGCACAAAAAAAAAGGGTCAGGCTCCTAGTCCATCGTGCATCATACTGAGATATAATTGCTATGTCTGTTAATCTCATGGGAGCAAAGCAGAGAGCTGTCCCAAGCCCAGAGCATTAGACATGACACAAAGACTACGTTGGTCATTATTTAATTCTGTGCCATTGCATAGACATTGTGCCACTCAGTGGCCTTCTCTATCACAGAAGTTAGTTGCATTACAGTTAATTGTTTCCACTCAATTAATACCTGATTTATGGTTTTGGTGAAAATATATATATTCAAGTTTATTTTCATAAATTTATATTAATTGGAAAAGATTAGGGATTATTATTATTATTACTATTACTATTGCTATTACTATTACTATTACTATTACTATTACTATTATTATTATATTTAAGAAAGGGTTTTTTTGCTTTACTTCGAACACTGATGATGAATCATTCTCTAAGACAGGTTCAAGACCTAGAAATGCAGCATCACTGTTAGGAACTTATTATGAATTCTGTACGCTTAGATCCTTCAGCGCTGAAGCCAAGAGGAAAACACTTCCCACAGATTTCACATGGGAATATGATCATATCATCCAAATGTTGTGCTTGATCATTGTTCATAAAGCACACATTTAAGAACTAATATGAACCCTAAAGTTTAACTAATTAAGCTTAGTGAAACTTTAGCTAATTCTGTGAAAATATTAAATGTAAATTTGTGAAAAGTGGTAATAAAGAGTCAGAAATAAATATCTCTTTTCTTTCAGTCTTTCCAGAACAGTTATCCTTCATTGTAAATGAATTTTTCCATGGGACTCAAAGATGAGATTTAAGCATCCTACAGTAACAAATGTCAGCTAAATACTTGCCAAACTGATGTGTTCTGAAGATCACTAGATATTCTATGAATAATCACAGGCACTATTTAGCACCACTTCTCATTTAATCAATTCTTCTTAGAGTTTCAAATTATGCTTATGTTTGTGCTAGCATTTACAGCCAAAACCCTTATGAAAGAAAGGAGAAAGGAGGGAAAACCACCTCCTGATTTTTTTTTTTCCTCAGGGAATGCAAACTTCTCCTTCTGATTAGCACATTATCTTTACTTAGTTTCCTTTCTTTAGGTTAGTCTCTTGCTTGGCTGACTAGCAGAGCTTTGTCCTGTAGTGATGTCTTCCTCACTGCTACTCTGAGCCTCAACAATATCTCCCACATAGCTGGCAAGAGCAGGATATGGTGTCAGACTTTATGCTTTATGTCAACAGGATAAACACCATGCTCATCTTGAGAGCTTTATCAGATTAACCCTGGCATGGCAGCTTCAATAAGATATATTAATATCTCTGCATGGCCACCTAGAAAATATTAAGCTATATAATTTTTTTTCATTTCCATCCAAATGTATTTTGATTGCTATCTGGAGAAAAATTAGCAGTGAAAACAAATGGCAACATGCTCATTCCTGATATTATTCGTCCTTACAAAAATTATGCAGTAATTAAAAATAAATAGATTAGTTAAAATAGTAATTAAGTCTCACATACAGGAAGCCTTACTCATACAGAGATGATTTTGGGTTCATTGGCAATGTCATGCACAGAAGACTTTCCAGAATTGAGTTCTAGCTGCAATTACTGTGAATATACATAAAGATGTCACATTAGTAAAGTCTATGGGATAGAGATTCAGCTGGTGTAGTGAGGTTGGCAGTGAATTCAATTCCACTGATTTACACCAGCAAAAACTCTGACCTGATGTGTTTCAAAGCCTTTATAAAAATAAAAACTTCCCCCCAAACTTCTCCTGTGATACAGTGTTTGTGTACTTTAAAGCTAGATTAATTTCACCAAGCCTGAACATTACTTATTAGCCACCGTCTAGTCAAAATGAATCAAGAGCTGTGATTAGAACACGGCCTAATACAGAATTTAGTCATATGGGTGGACAGTTTAAGGTAGCCTTTAGCTGTAGTCATACATACCATCTGTCTGTATCCATATTAAGATAGAGTAAATCAGTTTCTACAACATGTATTGCTTTCCCTCCATTGTATTTGGAGGATGGTACTAAAAATCTAATTTCTAATGTCTGAAATTGTATTACATGGATCTTGGTAATATGGAAAAACATTAATACCCTACAGTGTACTTATGTTGTACTTTATATGACACATGAATCTGTATATTCTTAATCACTGATGTGTATGTGCTGTTGAGTACATTGCTGAATCACAGAGTCACAGAACATGCTGAGTTGAAGGGACCCAGAAGCATCATCCAGTCCAACTCCTGCCCTGCTCAGCACCATCCCCTAGAGTCACACCATGTGCCTGAGAGCATTGTCCAAACACTTCTTGAGCTCTGTCAGGCTGGTGCTGGTGCTCTGTCAGCCTGTTCCAGTGCCCAAACACTCTCTGGGTGAAGAAACTTTTTCTAATATCCAGATTAAACCTCCCTGACATGAATGCAGGTCACTCACTTGGGTCCTGTCACTGGGCACCAGAGAGAAGAGTTCAATGTCTGCAGGCTGATAGTCATTAGATTGCAAGGTAAACTATTGCAAGGCAAATATTCAGGGAGGCACAATACTTACACACACTTCAGAATCTGAATAATGTATGTGCAGTGTTTATATTATTTTTTGTTCTTACGTTCCTTGCATTCAGAATACTAAGAAACCAATCTCTATTCATTAGTGGTTTCAAATGTGTACCTAGACCAGCACCCAAATATTGAGTTGTTCAAAATCATTGTTTACACAATATTTCAGATTATCTCCAGTCTCTCTTCACCTCTTCAGAGGTCTTTTCTGGAACAAAAGTAAACATTCCCATGAAAGGACAATGAAATTTATGTCTGCAAATGTGGCTTTTTATTAGAGGAGAAAATAATCTCTCTCAACTAAGACAAAGCTTGGGAGTCCTTATTAGCATTAGATCAAATCTTGTTTTTCCTACCACCTTGTGCATAGTGAGGATTGAGATAGCAGTACTGACTGAAAAGGCAGGTGCCCATTCAATGGTTTTACGTGCAATGAAGCATACAGCCATTAAGTGTTCTCTGTAAATCACAATTGTGTTTCACAGGGACTATTTATCAACACTGTCACAAGTATTTTTTAGCAACTGACAGAAAAGGCTTGGAATTTATAAAATGGCATTGATCAGTTCACACTATGCAGCCTTTGAAGGAGAATTTCTCTCTTCCTGAAACATCTCTTGTACATGGGTTTTGCTGAAGGAAAAAGAATATGCACTGTTTTAAATACAGCAAATCTGTTTTTCCAATGTCCGTTGCAGTTTGACTACTATGGAAGTGAGAAAATTCATGGGTCAACTACTTTTTAATCTATTTTTAGCAATTGTATGAAAATTTCTCTTTTATTAAAGTTTTCTTTTATTTTTTTTTAATTATAGATGAGCTAAAGGTATTGTAATGGCTTTTTCCGAGGACTTCTTTAAGAACTTCTTAAATCTGCCCTTGATCTCTTGTTGAAAACTAATGAGCTCTAAAATGTTGAGACCTATGTCATTCCCGAAAGATCTTTGTAAGGATGCCCTTCAGTCTTGTACATCTTTCATCTGTTGTCTAGTCTTACTGGTCAAAAGCAGATGAAATCTATATCTTATTATTATATCTCTTATTATTCTTTTCCTTTATACCTGACTGTAGTTTTACAGATATATATATATATGCCTACCATGCTAGCTTATTAAACTTGCATTTATATCCCTATCTGAAAACAGGAAACACTATCAGAATTCTAGAAACTGCCTTCTATCTCTTCACCACGTGAAGAGCACAAATGTTGATGTAATTGTTTATTACAAAAATCCCACTTCTAAATAGGTGTTTAATATATGCCAGGTTTTAATTTGAGTTGAGATCAGAAACTGAACTGGGCTCAGTGGTGTTTCTTCATTTTCTTAGAGAAACTAGAGATGGATATATACAGCAAGGCTGCATATACATCAAGCTTATATAGGCTGCTTACCCATACCCAGGTTCTGCAGTTAGGTCACAACAACCTCTATGAGCTTGGGGCAGGGTGGCTGGAAAGCTGGCTGGTGGAAAAGGACGTGGGGTCCACGATCAGCTGAACATAACCCAGGTGGCCAAGAAGGCCCTCATTTGTATCTAAAGTAGCGTGGCCAGCAGGACTAGGGCAGTGATTTCCCCCATGTACTTGGCCCTGGTGAGGCCACACTTTGAATCCTGTGTTCAGTTCTGCATCCCTCGAAACAAGAAAGACACTGAGATGTTGGAGCATGCCCAGGAAAGGATAAAGGAGCTGGTGAAGAGTCTGGAGCCCAGCTCTTATGAGGAGCAGCTGAGGGAGCTGGAATTATTTATCTGGCAGAAAAGGATGCTCAGAGGAGCTGGGAGGGGGGTGGCTTATCACTGCCTACAACTGCCTGAAAAAAACGTGGTAGCAAAGTAGACATTGATCTCCCAAATCACAATTGCCAGGATGAGAGGAAGTGGTTCAAGCTGATCAGCAAACATTTAGAATGGATACTAGGAACAATTTCTTCATGGAAAGGGTTGTCAGCATCGAAAGAGGCAGCCCAGGGAAGTAGAGTGACCATCCCTGGAAATACTTAAAAGATGCTTAAATATAGTTCTTGGGAACATAGTTTACTGGTGGATAATATTAGGTTTATGAATGTTCCAAGCACAGTATTGATGCAGTTATACACTGCTACGTAGCTTTATGTGATCTTACCCACCTTCACCACAGACAAGAGATAAATAATTTCAAGCAACATCAAGATTAAATAATTGTCATTTAAACCACTCTGCCTGAGGATCAAATGAAAATTAGTTACTTCCTATAATTACCAGAGAACACTATAACCATAGGAGCATTTCAGATATAGAACACCAAATATTAGGTTGCAAATCTTCTGCGAGGCTTTGTGGTGTTAATCATTACTGAACGGGTACGGATTCATTTTCAGAATCTGTACACACAAACGAAGTATGTAGAAGAATTCAGATGTCTGTCAGGAGGCACAGGTGTTGCAGTGACATTAATAAAATAAACAGCCCTATTCTTGGTCTCCAGCACTGCACATAATCATTTACATTAGCTGCTGGAGTCTGGCGTGTCTCCAAACTGTGCCAATTAGTGCTCTCCCAGACATTGCTCAGCCACAATCCAGAGACTGTTTCCAACAGGGAGTATAATTGAGGCCATTCTTAGCAAATTGTATTCTATTGTATATTTTTCTCAAGGTCAAAGAGTAGACCCAAGCCCATTTTGTTTACAAGCATAGTCATAGCAAAGCATGGCATAGCAGTTGACATGATGAGCAGTGGGATATCTACATGGATTATTAAGGAGCACTGAGAGAAGATGAAGTTATTTGCACAACTGGAGTTTCCATTGAAGTGACTTTTGGGTCAGGTTTTGTCAGCTGATAAAACACATTAATTTTACACATTTTAATAACTTCCTTCTTACTAGACACTATCTTATTTTCCTAATTCCTGTAAGCACTGGCAACATAAACATCTAAAAATAAGTGACATATCATGAAGTAAGATTGCAGTTCTTGATTGGCAAAGCAATATTTCAGGAGGAAGAGGTAGAAAACTCAGTTTCAAAGTAAAAAAAATATATCTAACTGTGGAAAGTCATACACAACATTTTGCTTGTATTACTTAATTAATGTTACATAAGGAGCATAACTGATTAATTTCCCCTCAAGAGGATATAATTTGAAGTTTCCCCGATTTCTGATATCATATCATTTGCTACAGCAGCTTTTCTGATATGGCCTTGTATGAAAATGTACTGAGGAAAGAGGATCTAGAGATTCTGAAGCAGCTATCATGCATGTGAATTCCTAATGCCATTCTCCAAAAGGAAGTATATATTTCTCAAGGTCTGATACATGAAAATTCTACCACAAATTCTCACACATAAAGAAAATGCTAATGTTCAGACGTCTCTTTCCACTTTTTATTTCTCCCTCAAAACAGCTCCCATTACTTCTTTCCAATAGTCTGTGCAGTAATTCATCACTGTTTTCAAGGTGTCAGTATTTCACCATATGCTGTTTTATCTAAGAAATGCCAGTTACCAGATGTACTTCTCTTTGAGGAGAGTGCAAGGTGTGGGTGGCAACATCCTCTTCCCACAGTGATTTTAGGTAGCCAAAAGACTCCTCCTTGTAGGGATAGTAAATTCCCCTGCCAGAAATCAATTTGACCCTTTTTTGAAGGGTACCAGCTGAGTTCTATTTATAAGTTTCTACTTATTTATTTCTTATTATTTATTATTATTTCATAGTATTGTATTATACCATAGTTCCATATGATTACTATATTTTTATTATTGTATATAAATTATTTATTTTTATTAAAAAGCATATTTTATTATTTTTATATATTTATAATTTTTTAGAACAAGGTATAGTTTTCAGATCTCCAGTCTGAATTAAATCAATCTCTATCACTTTCTGAGGACCTCAATCAAAATCTGAATAGTGATGAACATTCCTTGGGTTTATTTCTCCCTAACATTACATCATACCTTCTCTTTGAAGTGCTCATGAAACAATAGTTTTACAGTAACAAATAACAGGAATTATCCAGTTGATTAATAAAGATAAGGTATACTCTAAAAACCGTCCTTGGAGACCCTACTGCATTTAAATCAGATACCATGGCATCTACTTATTCAGTGGCTCAGTGAAGCACGTTGTACATAATGTGTTCCCCAGTTTGCATAAATGACAACTCCTCCACTTTGTTAGTGGTAGTATAATTGCATAGCAGAGCTAAAAATCAAGGTGAGTTTTGTAGCATGCATACAAAACATGTAATTTTAAACTCCTCAAATGTTCTGTGTTATGTCACTATGTTCAACACAACTGTGGAGCACAATGTGTGGTACTCATGGAAAATAATGGACATGATGCTGCTTTGACTAGGCTGATTTTCCTTATGTACTTTACAAAACAAAAATCATATAAAGAATCCATTTTTATATTCTCCAAATAATTTTCAAATTTCAGAGTTTGATGTAAGGTTTTCCAAGTCTGGAAAAACTAATTTAACAAATCTTAGAATCAGCTAAAGAATTTTAAGGATCAATATGTCATAGACAAATGTTATTTACCTATAAAGATATAAATGTAGCATTTCCCAGAATCATGCCAATTCATTTGTATATTATAGACAGACAGACAGATGTGTACACATACAGAGACACATGTAGAGTATTCAGCATACTATGTAATAATGTGCCTGAAAATTAAAGCATGAAGTTGTATTCAAATGACATTACATGAACTGATATTTAGTTACATGAAAGGAATAAAAAAGAGAATGATAAAATTTAGCTTGGAAGAGACCTCTAGAGGTCACCTAGTTCAACCTCCTGTTCAAAGTGAGGCCACTGTGCTAAGTGGCCTTATCACAGCCAAGGCTGGATTATGCCCAGGGATACAGATTTCAGACCTCTCCATGTAACTTCTTGGAATATTTCACCACCCTCTGTAGAAACATGATGCTACATGGGGGCTTCAGAAGGGGAGATTCAGAATAATGCTCCAAGTAGGCAGAAAGGTATTGTTACTCTTACATATATTAAATAAACGTATTTTTAATTAGCTTCCAAAAAATTCAGATTTTAATAGTAGCAGAAGAAAAAAAGACTTTAAAAATATTCTACCTAAGAGAATCTAAACACTGAAGGAGGTATATGGCATGGCAAATCTGAAAATATTTTTCTTAACAAAATGCCACATATCCTATGAAAAGACACAGAGTAATATTCTACATTTTTTGATCACCATCTAGGTAAATGAAGAGATGGAAAACCTTCAATGGGAGTTTGTTACAAGTAGAAAAAGGATAAATGTGAAGTTTTTATTTGGTCTCTCATCTCTTCTCAGAAGAGGATGAAGGGCAAATTTCACTAAGAAGTTAGAACAGAAGGAAAAAAGTTTCCTTTGATTTATGAATTGCTTTGAAAATGTACTACTTCCTCACTCTTTCTCAGTCACTTATTTAACCAGAATGCTCAGAAACTAATGTGTGTTTCAAGCTACAAATTCATTCACATCATTCAGGGTGTGAAACTTTCAGAACACCAAGTGTTGAGCTGTAATGTCTTATGTTTAAAAATTAATGATTATTTATATTTATCCATCAAATGTGAGCATAACTGATGCCTTCAATGAAAGGGGAAAATATGGTGTGTCTGTCAGTAACCGTAAATATAATTTTAAAGAAATTGTGTCTCTTTAAGCCATTTTTTCCCTTAGTACTGACTGTACTAGCTCAATATAAGTATAGAAAGCATTTGAAAAATATGTGAATTTCCTCTTGAAATCTACTATACTACTGCATAAATGAAGTTTGACTTTGTTTTCAATGCATATGTGTTGTCATCTTGGAAGTCAGAGGCTTGATTACTAAGGTAGTGAAAGGCAAAATTTCTGCAGATGTTTGACATGTCTCTACCTAGACAATGATCCTGCAAAAACTAACGATCAGTACTGGTCATCTTCCAGAGAAACTTCATGAGGAGTGAAGCTCATTACAGAGGTGTTGTAGCACCAGTGTCAACCCTTAGACTCAGAGCTGTCATCCTGCTCACCTGCAATGCCATTTCTTAGGTAGATTAATTTATTCCAGCACTACAAACCCCAGGAAGTGGCTGCAGCACTTGAGGAATGCACCATTAAATGCACTAAGGTAAATAGGTAAAAATATTTATGTAGTTGTTCTATCTCTCTCCTTTTCAACGTTTTGGGGGTTAGCCTTTATTTTTCTCCTGTAATTGCAAAATGGTAGTTTTTCTTCAAAGGAACCTTGTCCACTAAGAATGATCTATGGTTGCCTGTCATTTCATAAATTCTGTTGTAATGATATTTTCCCTCTGAGTAAGGCTATTCAGTGAGCAGTGCCACTGTGTTTATGTCAAGTTCAGGCAGAAAACACTGTTAAATGTGAAACTGGCTGACTGACAAGACATCTGGCCCACCCCATACTACAGCAGTGTCTTTTGCCCTAAGTGGGACACAGCTAAAAAGCATTGTGCATTCCTAAGAAGGCCATATGGTCTGTCTGCCTCAAAATGCCATGCCAAATATTTTGGCGTGTCTGTGCATGTGTGTGGCTTAATTTAACTGCAGCATTTGGGGTCTTTTTTTCATACATCTAGTCTGTGTCCTTCATAATCAAACCATCTCCCTTTGTATGCATCTCCTTCTCTCTGACACTGAAAAAAGGGTCACAGAGCTTACCAGTCTTCTTGTGTACAAATTTAGGTTTTCCAATGATCCCTGCTAGCTTTTGCTCTTTTGTCAATTGAAGTAGGTCTAATATTAAATGTAAGTCTTGCCTGTATGAGCCAATGTTATTTAAATGAAAAGAGACCTCCTCATTAATTTCAGTACCAGACATGAAGTCTGAGGGCTGCATCTGCCTGTCACCCTTATCCAGACAGAATAAGAGGTGCTGTGATGTGCTTTTGTATGTATATAACCTGGAGCAATACATGTCCCCAGCAGAACACCCACACACAATCTTCAGAGTTTGATCCTACACCAGTCACGCTTCATGAGCATACATATTGCTTTATAATAGTCCTTCTCTTCAGCAGCATTTAAATCATCAGCAGAAATGTCTTGGCTGCAAGCAGTCACAGAATTTTTTCCACTTCAGGAATTACAAGACAGAAAAGGGAACAAAGGGGTGGTCTGAAAGGAGGCTCAGATGCTCACAGAAATATCCTAAAGAGGCATTGCTGTGCCCAGAACAAGCAATTTGTTCTTCTGACACATAAAACGATCAGAAGTGCCACGTGAACCAGGCACAGCAAGGCCAAGAAAACTGACCTTTTCTTTTGTTTCTACAACCTAGGTGATGCAGGTTTTACATGCCTGAATGCCACTTTGCTGGCATTTGAGGATACAGTTTCAAACCTCAGGATATCACAAATTGTACTCATGGAAAAGAACACTCAGAGCCACGAGAATTTTTGGAAATCACACAGGGACACACAAAAAGGGTTTACTAAATAATTTTAAAATTAAAATTCTTAAAAATCTGAAATTTTAGGTGTGCTGTGCTTGAAGGAGCGTGCTTTTATTCTAAAGGGAACACTAGGAGAGATATTCACCATATCTTCCAAAAAATCAAGATAGCAAAATTTAAGCCTAAAATACTGCAGCTGTCTTTTAATTCATTTCATATTGCACTCTCATCCATCTCTAAGTAATATTGTTTTGCCATTCTCTCTGCTATTTCATTTGTCGTCCTGGGTTTGTTTATTTGTTTGTTTTCTAGATAATTTTTTACTTTCTGCTTCATTATCCATAGCACTCTTAAGTGCAACGTAAATGGCAGAATTTGAGTATAATTTTCAAACCCATTGTGGGAAAGTAATTAAGCAAAATATGTTTCTGCATTCCTAACAGTATGACTTGATATATCCCCCAGAATTTATACAGACGTTAACAACACATCGATTTTGGAGAGTGACACTTCTGTATAATGGGAGAGAGAAAACCTTACCAAAAACCCCTTGTGTCTGAAGCATGAGACTACCAAAGTCAGTCCTTAAAGGCAAGACAACTTTCAAAGAATCCAAGCAGAACTTATTTGTACTGTAGGTACATTCCTTTGGAAAGTGCTGTTTACCCAGTAGATTTCCAGTATGAGAGTGTAACTTAGGGAGGTGCCACTGGAAGCATGAAATAATTTTAGCCAAGAGAGGACACTTTCCAGAATTTCCATGGGAATGTTAATCTTTACTAAGACATTACAGATTTGTTTGTTTTTGTGGTTGTTCCTTTAGTGAGAGTTATTAACAATACTAAAAAAAAACGGAAATAGAAAAAACCTTCCAGAATCAGGTGTGGAAAGGACATTCTGTGTCATAAGTTCTAGTTTTCTTCTATCTCATGTGACCATATTTTATTAACCTTTTTCTACAGACTCAGATTACTTTTCAAGACTGGTAAGGTTTATTTCCCCTTATTATTCTTTTGGAATATCACATTCCTCCACAACTTATGCATTTTTACATCTGTTCATGTGCCAACACCATTTTAGATTATATACCTCATTTCCTTTCCTGGAGTTTCCCTACCTGATGTATTTATACGGAGAAATCCTTTTTACTGTCACTATTTTGTAAATCTAAACAAGCAATCATTCTACCAGCAATATTTCAATGCAGTGCTGGTGGCATTTTTGGTAGTCTTACCAAGGGGTGTTGTCTTTCAAAAGAAACTGAAACTCCAAAATTCAAACTAGGAAGACAAACTCATTAATGATTTATCTAGTCTTTTATCAATATCTTAAGATCTGTTACTTCAGCAGCTAAAGTTTAGATGTCAATTTGCTTTAATTTTAGCAAAAACATTAAAAATTGGCCAGTGCAGTAATTTCTATATCTGTGTTATTTAGAATTCATATGTGCTCAATTAGGTACACATAGGTGAATGTTTAAATATACATATATACTGCTATATATGTATGGATATGTATCCATAGATACCTACCCATATATAAACTCTCTCATCTGATTTTCATGCTGTCATACATGAGGAATTACTAGCAAGGACTTACCAAAAGGGTCAGTGCCTTATCAGTGCTATGTGCAGCTTCATAGCAAGGGCCAAAGTGAAATATCATGTTGCAGCTTCTCAAGGGTTGCTTCTGCCGAGAAAAGTGGGTGTATTTTTTGCATGAAGATGCATCCTGTGTAGAGTAAGTCCCTGGAGAGTCATACAGAATATTACAGAGTATTGGAAAAATAATGTGTTCACAGCAATCCTTTGATGGTTTTTCTATCTTGGAAAAAGTACAAAGGACTATCCATGCAAATATTTCTGAGAAGAATTTTGCCATGATTATTCTGTAATTATGGTGACAGAAACTCTTTGGTCTAGGAACATTCTTCTGAGTCAAATTTTATTCACTTAAATTTGATGAATGGGATGAAGAGTCATGCACATGAGTAAGGGTGGTCGCTGCAATGCTGACATTCCCTGGGCAGAATTGCTTACTATCTAGGTAGCTCCACAGACACTGCAATATCTTTAGAGGTACTCTAGTTTTTCTACCAGAGAATTTATCTTGCTTGTGCATTGCATTTTAATACTGCTAGTCTTATTTATGGTCTAGCTTTTCCAGATTTTTCCAGACTTCTTTTCTAAACAATAGGGAAGAGAGAATTTTTATGACATGGCGCAGAAGAAATTACTGTTTGTATAAGATAATATTTCCTATCCTTTTTATAATTTTTTCTGCACAGCATAATATATTAATTCTGCTATTTCTGTAACAATGCAACATACAGTTCCTCTAGCGCTCAAGTGTTCCAGTTGTAAAAGCTGAGACAATGCAACACCTTTTTATAAAGAGCAGCTGGCCTCCAGAGCAAGATAAATTTGGTAGAGCAGATGACCAGGGAAGCATGCTTTGCTGGTAGAATCCTGCTACCAATGACACAATCCTATGTCCAAACCCAACTGTGCAATTTAGCAAAGCTCTGCTTGTTTATTACTGTACCTATTCCTGGCCAAAATGAAAACAAAACAAAAAAAAAAACCAGCAAAAAAACCACAAACTGATCAGAACATGTTCCTTTGCCTTTGGAAAAAAGAAAGCAAACCTCGAAAAACTCTGTAGGTACTGACAGGCAGTTTGTTGGCTGAGTTTAACAGGAGGGAAGCCTACATTTGATCAGTTCTGCCCTCATTACTGCATTCACTGGTAAGTACCATGGTTGGCTGCAGGGGACAGGAGGATAATTTTTCCAGCCAAGAAAAGAAATAAAGCACCCACTGACACCCCCAAAATGATAATGTTGCAATATGATTATATGAGAAGAATAACCATCTCAAAAATAAGACAGAAAAATTTAGTGGTTCCAAAAAGAAGCAAAACAAAACACAGAAAATGACAAAAAATATAGGGGTTTACGCACCATTCTAAGAGCAAATCCTCTGCAGAAATATCTGTTATGAACTTGCATGTATATTTTTTTTTTATAATTCTCCATATGCCATATAATCCTTTATGTTAACATTTCCACACAGTGTTCGGCACTCCATTAAAAAAGGCACTTTCAAAACAGATATTGTTTGTATCACTTTGCAACAAGCTGTAATGCCTGAAGCATTGCACTCTATTTGGTAGACACATAATAGTGTGTTTTAATTTTTATCTGAAGTAGATAAATCGGAGTTTTAAAATGCCTTTGGGACCAATCTATTGTTGAAATGTGTTTTAAGATAGGACAATTTAAGAAGAGTCATGCCAAATGAAGTCAAGGAATTCTGGTATAATATTAAGTCATAAAATTTGTCTTTGGATTCTTCTATGGATGTTGACAAAACCAAAGTAATTTCAGAGTTAAGGCTGAAAATAATTTTTGAATTTCATAGTGCTACACATTCACATTAAGGTAGCTTGAAGAGTCCTTGGTTCTTAGAAACATAGACGTCTCCAAGGGCAAGGTGATGATAAATAAGAAACAGAGTGCCTTAAGGGAATAAGGTGGATAAGATTTTTTTCAAAGGAAGTATTCATGGACTTAAGTATATATGTACAAATACAAGGTATTTGGGCAATAAATAACTCAGATGAGATACCAGTAGTGATTGCTTTGAGCTGTACATATTGGATTTAGATGCCATATCCCCCAGAATTTAAGAGACTTCAGATGTTACTTCTGGGGTCAATTTCATCAGTAAGAGTAGATGAGCTAAATGACAGATGGCCTCAGTTAGGGATAGTAACAGAGCCCATATGAGAAAGTTTATCTAAAAATAAAAGCATTTCTTTAAGCAAATATTATATAGAAGAAATAGAGAAAGGATGAAGTGTTGCTAAGCTACTCTGAATACTATTCAGACAGCTTTTTCTTCATAACAATTGCAGTGTTATTGTAAAAATATCTCTTTTGTGCACCCTTTGATGACACTGTTTGTTTCTGTCTTGCGATGGCGTATATATCACCTGTTGCTAGACATACCTAACCATTCAGTTCTAGGTAGAGGGCTAGGTTTCCGTGCCCATGGGATGGCCTGGTGCTTTGTTGTCCCATACAGGACTAGCCTGGCATAGCTGCCCATTATTAATTATAATTGACCATTATTATTGACCATGATTACTGCTCTATTCTGAGCAGCCACTTCCAGAGCTTGCCTCCTCTGTCTGTGTCCGTACACCACCTCAGGGACAGTTGCCGGACAGCCCTCACAGGCTGAGACACTGCTCAGGCAGTCAGGCTCTCACAAGTCCTGGAGAACATGGAATGTCCTGTGGCTGCACTGAGAGGCTATTGATCTGCAGTCCACTCAGGCTGCTAAGAAGTGCAATACAAATATAATCAAGTGGGTTTTCCTGGAAAGTTTTTTTCAGCTGGGCCAGACCTACAATGTTGTCGATGTGTTCTGATGCCACTGAATTTGCACACTTGTGCATAGGTGGCAGAAAAGTTGTGCTAAGGATATGCACTTGCAGTCAAATACAGAATTAATTCCTTCAGCTAGACGACTCCTGTTCCCAATTCTGTTGGATCATTCTAGCTCTCTTGTCAGTGATCTCTCTGTACCTGCGTGACGAGCACCTACAACAATCCCTTATTCATTATTACTTATTAATTTTTGCTATAGGAGTAAGCTCATTCTTCTCATATGAATTTATGCTGGGATTTATCAATCAAGAGAAATCTTGGACCAAGATATGGTATCAAGGGATACTTACTCAAGGGATGCTTATTACTCCTTCCATGCAAAGCCTGCTGCCTTATCTCATGAGGTGATCAGAGATTCCTCTCATGAAATCAAGTCACCATCACACATGATGGGGCCCTGCCCTCCTGAGCATGGCTGAACACCTGCCTGCACATTGGAAGCAGTGAATGAATTAATTCCTTGTTTTGTTTTGCTTTTGTGCCCAGCTTTTGCTTTCCCTATTAAGCTGTCTTTATCTCAACCCTTGAGTTCTCCACCTTTTACCTTTCCACTTCTCTCCCTGATCCCACTGATGGGGAAATGAGAGTGCAGCTGCCTGGAGCTTTGCTGCTGGCTGGGGTTAAACCATGACATCTCCCTATGACTTTATTCTATTTTGGGTTACCTGTTTAGGTAATTATTTTAAGAATGTAACCCAAAACTTCGTCATGGCTGTAATGACTCCTGACTCTGTGGCTCAAACCTAGGTAAATAACCTTGACAAAAGCCTTTGGTTACTTCCCAATTTTTATTTAAGTTTTGACCAAACATTTTGCTCAGGAAATTTAAAAGTGAAGACACCTAAAAATAAAAGGCCTGATGCCTAATGACATAACCAGGAAAGGAAAATGCTTTCTGATTTCAGTGATGTTTAAGCATCTTCTGTATATTTGACATAATTTATTATTTTAATTAATTATCTGAATTAAATGCCAAACGCAAACAAGTTCATTTCTAAAACTGTGCAAAAGTGGGAGGCACTAAAGATATTAGGATAAAGGAAAAAAAGACTACAAAGTGATGGAAGAGTTTTTAATTCTAAGATGTCTGCAGGTAACAAACAGAAATTCATTCAATCGTTGTAAATGCAAGCTGATGTGCCTGAGAAAAAATATACTCAGATAAAAGTATTCAGTAGAAGGAAATAACATATTTGTAGACCAATAAAGCAGAACATTCTTTAAGGAGACAGAGGGCAGCAAAATAGATGTCATGTAATCTAATACACTGAAAAAAGACCAGACAGTTTGAGGCTAGATTTGCAAGTTTGAGGCTAGATTTGCAAGTACAGAAAATGCCTTTTCCATGTTTCAAAATCGTTTATCTGTCATTTCTAGTCACTGTCGGGTGAACAAGACTGTCTTATTCCATAATGAGAAGACATTGAAAATAAAACACTTGGTTAAATACTTAGTATATTTATGCCAGGAAGATACTTACATATAAAACATGTAAAGTGTTATAGTAAGTATTTCAGAAAAGGTGTTACAAAATATGGAATAACATATAACTATGTAACTTGATATATAGTAATAGATTTACATATGCACTCAAGACTATTTACAGTGGAGCATCAAATCCGCAATTACATTTTAATGCTATGTAATAACTCTTGTGATTTAATTTCTCAGTCTGGAAAAGTACTTGTTTAGTACACAGGTTGTACTGAAGGAATTTATCAGGTGAATTTTCTCCAAGTTCTCAAGAATTGTGCTGTATCATACTGTGGTGCATCCCCTTCCCCCCACCCTGGCTGCACTGTGATCTGTGACACATATTGAAAATTGAAAGTATCCATGTCTAGTGAACACTGAGCAATTTAAGATACCATAAATGAGAAGGAAAGCAGCCTTGTCAGAAAAAAAAAATAGATCTAGACATAATTCCTGGAGAAATTAGAATGATTAGCATATGGAAAATAAGATAACTACCATGTAAATAAATGTTATTTTGTTTCACTGGAATTTGAGTGATTTTGAAGGGAAGAGGTCCAACCTCTGACCTGAAGAAAACTGAAAACTAGAAAGGAGAAAATAGTTCAAACCTCATTTCTTATAAGACTGTGGGGATATTTAGAAAACAGAATGATTGCTGTTCAAAAGCTGTCACTTCAGAAAGTGAGATGTGGGGAATAAATTAGATATATTTAAGAGTTTAGATGTGACTAATGGGTATGTGCTTATGGGAATCTATCATATAATCTGAAAGCTGTCATATAGTCTGAAAAAAGGTTTGATAGAGAGGTGAAATGAATTTCACAGTGGTGGAATACCATTTATAAAATTACTACAAAAGAAGTTTAGAAAGCTAGTTTAAATTAGAAACCCAAACTTCAACAAATCTGATGTATAATACTCATATTGTAAGAATATTCCCATATTAAGCAGCATTTATTCTAGACTATAGTCATATTGTGTTTAATTTAAATAAAAGTTTTAATATCTATCAATCTCTTTAGAAGAAAAATGCATAAATTTTTTTTTGTAGACAGAGGTAGAAAACTGTGCAAAAAAAGGATTTGTCTTAAGTTTAATAAGGAACCTACCATACATGTATTTTCACAAAAGGAATCTTTTGCTAGAAAATCAGGTACTTTCAAGTTATAGAGTATAACTTGATACATTAAATTCAGTAACTAACAGTTAAGTCTTCCTGTTCTAATCAGCAATGAGATATAAGAATGAGGATGAGAGGGAAGGCAAAGGAAAAAAAAAGCTATTCTGGCAAGGAAGTCAGTGTCAGAGGAGCTTCTAATGCCAGCTCAGGAAAAAAAGCAAAATGTTTTTGTGACTAACCATACAACAATGTGTAAGCTGTTGAAGCACCTGGAAAGAGGTCTCAATTACTTGCTAATCTTCCTCAGAGTGAGAAATAAAGGATTGTCTGAAGTGTCTTGCAGGAAAACACAGAAGATATATAAAGGCAATACAAAATTTGTTATCTCTAATGTTGTGCTGAGTGCTAACCATGCTGGCTCTGATCCTGAAATTCATTTAAGCATGTAATTGATTTTAATCATGCAGGTCTTCTTTCTCATTTAACATGGCTTAAGATTTCAAGTTCATGTCTTGCAATACTTTATGGAATCAAGTTTTTAACAACTCCCAGTAAATTATGGTAAAGACATCACATGCTTTTGTTTATATTAAAACAAGTAGGTCTGGCAATGACTCAAACTCAACATTATCATGAGACCTTCACTAAATGCAATTGCATTCAGATCACATTCAAGGAACTTTAGTTCTCAAAGTGTCAAACTATCATTTGGGATAAAATTGCATGGAAACTGAAGGCTCTCTGGTTGTCAAGGCATGTTATGTCCGGTGAGTCATTTGGGAAAATAAAGACTTTCATTGAAGTGTTCAGGGACACTTTAAAAAAATCTCATCTTCCCTTTTTGTGGATACTTTAATAGATGCCAGCTGAAATGATTTTGTATTTGAAATTGCATTTGTTAACCCAGGCATGGCTTTTAACTTTTTTTCTCCCTGTGAACGTTTATTATATATATCCTCAAGCATCTTATAGTCTGTCATGGGTTTGGTGAATCCTACCTCCAGAAGTCATAGTTACAGAAAGATGGCTTCAGTTTCATATCTACAAATGTAGCTAGGTATGAAATCAGAGAAAAAGGGGGTGGGATAATGTCTCTTCAACAACTTCAAAGCCTCCTTCTTCCAACACAGATCCTTGGGGAAAAGGATTTTAAAAGGTTAAGCTCTTGAGTGTTGAAGGTATCTATGTTTACATGTGTGCATCAACTGATTTTCTTTTCTCTTTTTTCTTCCATTTTTTAATTTTTATCCTGCTTTCAATGCAGCATATAAAATGTTATATCATATGTTTTTAGCTAAAAAAGTAGAAGATCACATATACTTAGAAGTCTGGAAGGTTTTAATAGTAAAAACAGCATTCTTTGCAAAAGAGAAAGGCAAAATTGTTGAAAATGTCAAAAAATGTTATTTTTTTTATTTTTTAATGGTAGAGACATTGACAAAATCCCAAAAACAAAACACCAAACCAAACAAAAACAAAACAAAAACTTTCCTGAGATTGGCAGCTGTCTGTCTACACTTTGAACAATATTTAATAAAAAAGGTTATTACATTCCTTTGAAGAATGCTTAGTCATATTTTAATGACAAAGCAAACATACTTCAATGAAAAAGTCTATTAAAAGGTAGGTGGTAATAACAAAAACTGTGAGGTTGAGTAATTCAACTTTTTTCAGAAGATTCTAAGCCACTAGTGTGTTGCAGTTCTTATTCATTCTAGTAGTTTAGATAATAAGAAAATCATATGCAATTTTTAAGGTACTTATGACTCCTGAAAATCATGTATAACTACAGCAAATAGACATGGCAAGGGAGCCAAATTTCAAACCATTTATCGAGTACACTTGCTCCACTCTGCTGTTTTTACAGATATTTTAATCAGATACCTCTGTCAGGTTGCCATGAATGCTTTTGATATCACAGAAAGGTAGACATAAACAATTAACTGTTTCAGCCTACCCCTCTCTTTCAGATACTCTGGGTAAGGTAGCAAATACTTTCTATAATTTTTACAGTCTGTCTTTCTCCCTTGTTTTTGGTCACTAAAATCTCTCATTTCTTTTTCTCTGATGTAGCAAAGCAAAAGTAAGATGTCATTAATTTCTTTCTTCANGTGGATTTAAGTCAATGTCTTTGAAGATCTGACAGGATTCAGATCATTTTGGACACAGTTTGTTCCTGATTACCACATAAAAAAATGTACCTCTGACTTTAGTTGTTTTTACATGTTCTCACTGAGGCCAGTTAAATTTGTTCATCCCATTAAAGTTTGATTGTATTTCTGAAAAAATTTCACCTCAGACCCCAGCTTTAAAGCAATACTTTTTACAGATTACTTGTTCTTGTAAACAACAGCTAAAATATATGTCATGGACTCATTTGGCTCTTGAAAGGAGCCCTGCAGTGCAGCTTTTAACTCCATAAGGCATCACTGATATGTACAGAGAGTTCTGGGAAAAAAGCAGAATTTGATATGTTGAGCATAGTGGATGTCAGCTGGTATCCTGTGTTGAGATGTGGCCACACAGATCCTACTCTCAGCAGCAGCTTCCAGTTTCACTCAGTTACATGCAATTTAAACAAGGTCTCAGAGTCCCTCTAAGCAGAACCAAGACTATGGAAAAGTGCTGCACAACTGCTGCCAGCCAGGATCCTGAGGCAGCCATTCAGGGAGCTCACCCAGGAAACCCTTTATGCATAAAAAATGCTGTTATTTTAAACAGTGAAATAAAAATACAAAATAAAACCAAACTTTTCCTCCATTCCTTTGGCTAGTTCGCCACCCTGCCAACCAATTCCAGGAGAAGGAAATAATGAGTCAGAAATATGAACAGGGAGTAGTACACATTGTCCTCTAACAACTCATTTGGCTTTTAGTACTGTGGTGTTAGTTATATTAGCCCTTATTTAAAGCAACATTAATGACAATATTGAGAACAACACATATTAACATCAGTTCAAGTATCCAAAAATGTCCCCAGATGTTACTCTCTGAAGAAAATAACTATTCCATAATGAGAATATTAGCTTACAAATTCAAAAATGAATAATTCTGTTCTTGGAGAATTTAGATCCAAGAAAAAAGTGGTCTTTATTTTAAAAGTAAATAATACCAAACAGAGAAATTAAAAAATTTTGGTAACCTTTAATCCAATTCCCAAGGACTTAATCTCTTTTTTATTCATATTACATAGACTTGCTCATAGAACAAAACATATTTATCTTGTCCTAAAATTTATTTTGTCTTTAGGAAATCAACAATATATTAGAAAGTATCAGTAGTCTTTGTACAAATCTGTACAAAGAGGATATGCCAAGAAAATTCATGGTTTAAATTTTTTGGTTTTATCTCCCCATTTTTAAAGAATCATTGTTCCTTTTTTTTTTTGGACAGAGGCTGTTTCCTTTTTTAACAAAAAGAAAAAATTGGTGCACATCATTTTAATAATTTTAAAATACACTAGATGTGATCACAAGTGTTCAAGAATTATTCTGTGGCACATGATGAATGCAGTGTGTTAATAATTGTGCACTAAGTAATGAAGGCAGAATTGAACTCTTAGTGTATTTAATTCCTGTATTTTCTGCCAGAATTGAGAGCTCTTTTCATGTGGCCTGTGTTGGTTTTTTCAAGCACATCTGAAATACTTAGATGTCCCAGCATCCCTGTGACTATCATAAGTCAGTTAAGCAGCTCCTTAAATTTTATCTTTGGGTTTCTATTTGATCTTTGGGCTTCCTCCCAGCTAACAGCTGTTTGGGGAGCATTTGACTTAAATGCTGAGGACAGAAACCAAAATTTTTTCTAAGGATTCCTTCGTTATCTGTTTTCCTTAGGCCTTCTTCTAACATAGATTAAAAGCAGTAATCTAATTTATGGGTTTTCTACAGGCTGACAGGGAGGAAGACTATAATAGGATATTAATGTTTTCCTCATGTGCAAGTACAGTGAAATGAGAAGATTGATTTTCTTTTTTTTTTCCTTTTTTCTTCTTTTTTTATCTTTTTAATTTCCAATTTATTTTGTAGGAGGAAAGTTATTTGATACTATAATTTCATAGGATTCAGAGCTATGACTCACCTGGAACTGAACTCTTTAAAAAGCTTCTTACTCAAAAGACTGTTGTTTACATCTAGTGAAATCTCTACATTTGAGATACATGTAAGAAAGAAAAGCTCTAGGGTGGACC
>VZTN01036227.1:12293-105012 GCA_013400515.1 Erpornis zantholeuca | reverse complement strand
TTTAATTAAAACTGACTGTATGCTGAGTGAGTATATATTGGCCAGAAAATAATTTCTTTTTTTCTTCAAAGTGACCAAGAACAAGTAATCATTTCTATTAGCAAATTCCTTAATGGAAAGCACTTGCCAACNAAACTGTTCCATTTTGTCTGCTTGCTGTTCATGGTTCATAACTAGTCCTAAGTTACCAGGCAGTATTTCTACTTCCTGATTAAATGTATTTATATATAAATTTTTAAAATATATTTAAACAAAAGATTAAAAAAAGATATAAAACAAAAGACAAAACAATAAATAGCAAATATTGAATTAATGAATAACAAGCACCACATCTCTGGTAAGAATTGTTTGGTGAAAAATCACCTACACTAAGGAATTGTGAATCATCCAGAACTCATGAACACTTTCAACAGTATCTGGCAGTTGTTACAAACAACTAATAATACAGCTAAAACCAGCTGCAGAATGAAGGAAGCCTATTTATTCAGGTTGTCTTGATGAACCAACATCAATCCAGTATTTATTGTCCCATAAGGATCTTCCTCCCCACTGCTACAAAAAGTTTTGGAGTATCTTCTTTACTCTCATTCAGGCCCCAGACAATTACAAACAAACATGATGTTATGGCTAGCATAACACAATTATTCAGAATCTGCTTTTAGACATGAATAATGTTTTACAGGGCTCCCCATAAACACTGAGGTGTTCAGTCTGTTCAGCAGCTACCTCAGCAACCTTCTAGTTACAATTTAAGTCGTGTGCTATTTAGACCAAGGGCCTTGCAGGCTGATGAAAACACTTTTGATTGTGTTGGGAACTTAAAAGCACAGGCATGCAACTTCAGTACATGTTGTCTTCTCCCTACTCCATTTTACAGCATCTGGCTGCTATTCTGCTCTCACAGTTAATAGAGTTCAAGAAGAGACCATGTGTTCTTATAAAGACCTTTTTTTTTGCTTTCTCCAAAATTTTCCTTCTTTTGACAACAGAGATTTTTCTGCCCTGAAATTTTGCTTTGAAAATTGGTGGTCATAAGAATACAAAAAATCTAAGAAAACCCGTACTGAGTTAGATGAAAGGTCTAGGTAGCCTAGCACCAGCCTCCAGTCATATGCTAATAAATCATGCCCAAGGAAGAATTGAGGGAAGCACATAGCAACAATGACCCAGCATCCTCCCCTAATCTCAGGTGCTAACTGCCTTAAGGGCTTCCTGAAGCGGAGATGGTGCCTTAAATATTTAATAACCTTAAATTAGTGTTTCATCCAGCAACATGCCCAATTCTTTTTCAAACTTCAAGGACTTTACTGTCTATTGCACTCTGTGGCAAGCCCAGCCACAGACTTTGCCATGGGGAAAATCTGGTGTTAACTTGGTCCATGCTGATTTTATTTGATGCCCTGTAGTCCTTGTATACACAAACCTTTTATTCCCATAAATAAATATATATATATAAACTAGTATCAGATGAAAATGTATATGGTCAATGAGATAATTTCTGTATCCAAAGGGAAATAGGCTGGGCAGAGGTGATAGCAGGGCCCCAGCAGAGATCCTGCCTGCTGCTCTAACATGAGGACTGTAACCATCACTTTTCAGCAGCCCTCATGCCTATGGCCAAAGACAGTCTTCATAACATCGCCTGTCCCCTCAGAGCTACAGAATTCCAAACCTTGTTACAATAACCTCATTCATTTATCTGCTCAGGAGAAGGCCAGGCTATCTCAGGTCCTTTCAGGATGACTCTGGCTGCCTGGCAGACTGAAAAGCTCTGCAGAAGCACAGTGTTCTCCTTGCAGAGGAGGCAGACCTGAGCCTACCAAGCCCACTCACATACGGGCACAGATCCATGTGTCAAACCCTCTGGGCAGCAAGGCTGAAGAAGACCAGATCCTGCACTGCCATTACAGGTTAAAGGATCAGCTATGAAGTAGTCCAGATACTGAAAAGACTTTTCTAGGGCTCTGCAACAGAGAAAATGTAAGCTATGCACAGGGCTCTCATCCATCAGGACCTGAATACATGCAAAATCTTCAGGTCTGAGTCAGCATACCTGTCCCGTGTTTGAAGACTCCCAGCGCATCCTCTGACAACATAAAGTATCAACTAAGGTTATTCAGATCTGACTGAAAAATTTCCAAGGGTAACTTCTTCAAACTCTGAGAAGTGACACTTTTGAAATTGAATGTTTCACAAAAAACTTAGAGCTGGCTGCAGCACATTCAGGATGCTGTCAGTGGCCAGAGCCAAATACTCTACCACAGGAGAGCCAGTAACAATATGATTAGGCTACAGCAAAGGCCTCGGTATTTGCCCCAATTCTGAAATGGGGAGACTTTAAGCAGAATTTCCTTAGCAGCCAGCATATTGCCTGCTCTGTGAACAGAAGCTCTGTTGCTGACAATTGCTTTTCATGAGATGCTGAGATGATCTTGCTCAAAAGACAGCAAGTGGGCTATAACCGAATAAGAAAACAAGGCAGTAACTTGCACTTGCATAAAGTCACTCAGGCTTAAATACTTTCCTTGTTCTTGGGAAAAAAACCCCTACCACTTTTCTGTGTGTGTTTTAACCACTTAGTTGTAAGGCCTCAAAAGAAGATATTCCTAAATAAACATGCCAGACGTTATGTTGTAATTTAAATAAAGCACTTCCCACTATGTGTACATTGTGTAATATTGCAGAAAAGGTGTCAAGGGATGGAGAGGCTACCAAGCATCATTATGTCCCTGTGATGAGGACTCTCCTATTTAATTCCCCTAGGATCCTGCTGCTGGAAATATTGCTCTGATTAGGCCTGTTTACATGTTATCCATTTTCTGCAGGTCCAAAGAGGAATAAGTTTTGAAAGTCTATGATTAAAGCTATTTGCTTTAGCTTAGATGTTGATTCTACTTGTGATGTATGGCCTGCCATAGTTCTAAGGTATTTCCTGCAGAGATAAATCTGGAGGAAATGAGTGTTTTATCCAGTTTGCTATGGAGAGTTACAAACACATGAAAAGCAATCTTTGCAGCTCAAACTATATGAACAGTGTGGCTTTCTAATTCTATACAGTCATCCAGAATTTGTTTTTATGTAGATTACATTTTATCTTGTTAACTACCATCATATAAACATAATTGGTGTTCTGAAAGATTGTGCAAATAAAACTATATCATATTGTGTTGCTTTTTCATGAGAAATCGCTATCATTTTAATTTCATATGGGAGTGCAGCAGTTACTGCCATGTTACTATACTTGAACCAAATTCTGCTGCTACCTTGCCCTTGGAAACAGTTCCACTAGCCTGGGTGGAAATGGCAAAGGAAGGATTTTACAGTTGGACAAATACCACTTTGGTCAGAAGGAAAGAATAACTAAATCTTTTACTGACATCTCTGAAGCTAAAAGGCCCTTTAGTGCCCAGGCAAGTGATTCTGCCCTTTAGGGAAAGTGGAATCAGATAAATCAAATGCATAAATTCAGGAGCTCTTCTCAGGCAATTCACTTTAGCAAGGCCTATCCCACTACAGGAAGCCAGAAAACCCTGCTCTAGGTCTGCACAGAACTAATTGGTTTGCAGCATTTCTCATTTTGAACAAATCTCTGAAGTCTCATAAATCTAGGTTTACCATGTGTATAAAGCTGCAGACCTCTCAATTTGCACTCTAATTATATTTTGTTATTGTTGTTATCAGCTTATTCTTGCTATGAATGTTTTTGTATCACTTGAAATTGATGATAATGCTCCCTGACATACAGCCTGACATGTATTAAGAATGCAGAAAATGAAATGACAGAACTAATTAAAAAACCATCTGTTCAGTTAATTTAGAGGTGTGCCAAACAGTTCAAATGAGACTTGGTCAGCAGTAAATCACATCCACCTGTACCATTTGCTTAGCAGTTACTGTCCCTAGTCGTGTTATTTCCTTAGAAACACTTCTACTGTTCAGTCCTGAGACTGCACACTGATCAGTGAGAGCATAAAATCACAGCTATTACTCTTGAACAGAAACACTACACATGAAAACGTAGTATAAGCCTCCTGAATGAAAAAAAAAAGACATACAACAAAATGCTCTATGTCATGGAGACTCACTCCATTAATTGTAATGACTGTGCCTCCAAGACACGGAACAATCACATCAGTATTACCTATAGAGATATTGTAGCTCTCTCTATCCAGGAAAAATTTCCCCCTTAATGTCAATGGGCTGTACTTTTCTCTCCTGTAAGCCCATCAAAATTAATAGAGTTGTACCAAGAATACATTTGGTCCCATCTGATTACGGCACACTGAACATGTTATCTTATAGCCTGGCTGCTGTGTTATTGCTTTACATGCATTGCAGAAAACATAATAATTCAAAAAACATTCAACTGGCAAGTTAGACCTTTTTTTCTGTTAAAAAGAAAGGAAAATAAGCATGTCTCAGTCTGATGAGCAGCAGTCTGTCATGTGGCAGAACTGTATTAATACAGATTAGGTATATTTCCTCTCTACCAAAGAAATTTTGCTAGAATAAAAAAAGCACCTATATGTAAAATAAGCTACATGGCGTTTTTCTTCCTGCTGTCCTGCTTGCAGTCAGCTTCCCTCCAGCATGAACCACTTGGATTTGCATTCCAGACTCCCACACACAGGGGGACTCCCTTAGCCAGTCACTTTGACTTTTGGAAGCTTCAACCGGTGAGCAACTTGAAAGAGTTTAAAGCAGACAGCTTCAATGGGAGGCAAAGCAGACAGCAGCCACCTGCTTTTAGCATGAAGCTGATAAAGAAGCCACTATGAAACAACAAAACAGCAGATTAAATTATTATGAACTATTTCTCACCAGAAAGACTTCTGCCATCTCCTGTGCTCATGGTTTCAGATATGTATTCTTGTTACTGTTCCCCAACTTCTAATTTTGGTTTACGTATTGTCATTTTGGTATGCTTGGAAATTTAAACATCTCTAAGTAAATGAATGGCTGAGTACAAAACCACTGCAAGCTGCATAGAGTCAGGAAGGAGAGGCCCACCAGAATTGGGATATCAGTGTGCCAGGTCCCATGGACAGGGAACTTGCATATTACCTCCCTAAACATGGGTATTAGGAGGGACTTCCATGGATGCACACCCACGCTTTTCTACGTTGCTACAATCAGAAGAATGAGCATTGGGGAAGGACAGAGCTGGCTGAGGACTGCAGTGTAAGTGTGGGCAAGCAGAATCCAGAAGGTGTGAAGGGAGGGATGGGAGAACCCTTTTACTGAGAGAAATTTGGGGGGACTTTAATGGCTTGGGAGATACATTGAGAGAAAAGTAGACAAGAGAGATGAGCAAAAAAGGTTGGCCAAACAAGTAAACAGAAGCATGAGAAGCGGGACACTAGCAAGGACCCTGGGTGAGTGAAAACTCACCTGCTGGCAGTCCTTCACCTGCAGCGAGAGTATTGCTCTCCTGTTTATTCCAAAGTCACTAAGGAGATCATGTGTTTCTAGCTACATTAAGCCTGCAAAAGTGTGAAGCACTATTCCGTAAAGGTTTGTATTACGGAGAAGAGTCTTCATTTCAGAAGCATTCACTGAGCAAGGAAGGAACATGCCAGAATCATATTTCATTAATTTACTGGGGTACTGGTTGTTGTATGTTCAAGTGATGTCTGGGATAGAAGGAAGCTGACTATGCACAGAGGTGTAAAAGATAGTCTAGTAAGAAATACAGTATTGATCCCAGAATGTGGGATCTGATTAGCACTTTAGTTATTTTCAATTGTCAACAGAAATAATAATTTATCATCCTTTTCAGTGACAGCAATTCACTGAGACAAAAAAAATCTTACAACTGATTGATGTCTCACTAGAACAAATCTGAGCTCCTGCAAGCAGCTGGGGTGGGGGGGAACATCACTGTTATTGACTAACAAAGGAGAGGTTAGTAAAACTCTAGGTTTCAAAAACTCTAATGGTCTGTCAGTCATCTGAAAAATAGCATCTCAGTTTGCTCTCTATGTGTAATGTGACTTTTTGGATTGAAAGGGTCAGATTTACTAGATACTGCTTCCTTTGGGGCCACTATGTTAGACAAGCCTATGGGAATGATCTAAAGTTACAGTTGTTTCTGGTCCAAGCCATCATTTCTGCTATATAGTCAAGTATCCTTAGGATTTTCACAGCAAAGCACATAGGATTGGACACTGAATAATCTTTTCTGGGCTTGATCTGCACACTTTTGGGGCAGACCTGACCCAACCTGTTCTTAAACATCCACACCAAGACCCAGCTGCAAGAGCGTAGTGCTGACCCACGGGAGATTTATTTTTGAGCACAGTCATCACCTAAGCACTAAAATTCAGAGGGGAGTTCTTTAAACATGAAGAAACAGAGAGAGCACAAAGTTTGCGCTCTCAGTCCCCAGTGTGGAGGACTTCCATTTTCATACACCATGTTGATGAGCTTGAGTAAAAAAAAAGGACACTAATTACGTTTTGGGTAGTGGGGTAGATCCAGTCTCCTGGCATCTGACCAGTGAATTTGAGCTTTGCTCAAAATGGGAGACCTTGAATAAGAGACACCAAGTCACCAGGGTTTTGTTGGGGCACTGTAGCCAGATGATTGGGGTGTAAATAAATGTTTGTCTTAGATTCACACCCCAAATAGAGGTTAAAAAAGCAGGGCAGCACAGGAGATTGCTCTTCTGTCTTGTGGATGAAGACTTCACCTGGGGGTCCTTGCTGGGCTTTGTGCTGATGCCAGCAGCTGGGCTCCCACACAGACCTCACAGGTGCTTAGCAGGCTGGTTTGGGGATCTTTGTGTGAATTTAACTGCTGAGGTGTCTGGTGTTTTCGGTCCCCAGCAAATGTGGAGAAATATGGTACTTCAGGGATTAGGTTGATTCCAGGCCTTGGAGCTGTAACTAGTGGTAGCTACC
Source organism: Erpornis zantholeuca (assembly GCA_013400515.1). Lineage (NCBI taxonomy): Eukaryota > Metazoa > Chordata > Aves > Passeriformes > Timaliidae > Erpornis > Erpornis zantholeuca. Next base: position 98,110 of record VZTN01036227.1, on the reverse strand, counting down.
AGCCTATCTCACCTTAAGGCTTGTTCAGACACAAGTAGGATGGGGAGAATAGTTTTATGTTTTAGGAGGTAAACTAATTATTAGAGGTGTAAGGACAAAGTGAAAACTCCATCTACAGAAGAGATGATGGGACAGCTCACTCAAGATTTAAGTGAAGCTTTATTATGAGTTCAGTTATATTTCTGTGGTATCCCCTTCAAAAAAAATTCTCTATCCCTAGAATAATATAATCATTAAACAATATATTTGCTACATTCCTATAACAATAGCATTTTTGTAATTTATCAACTCAAGGAAAAGACTTGTACAGTGACAGATCTATAGTGTCTATGTCCCCTGGAGGAAATTAGCACACCATTACAATTTATGTTAATATTTGTTTCAATTCTCAAATACTTGCTGTTTGTTGTTTTTTTGGTTTTTTGGTTTTTTTAATCTGGGATAGATTAACTCTAATCAAAATCAATAGCGTGGGTGCTGAATTGTTTTGTGGCTTTCTGATCACTTCCATGATAACTCTTGTAACCTAGAAATCGTCTGAAATACCACTGACAAAGTTGTGAAGTTGAAGGGCTGCACTCAAAACAACCCCAGTTTCCATACTCCTTGGGCTCACAGCATTGTGTGAATCAAATCAAAGTGGAATCAATGTCTGATGGAACTTGAACATTTCCCTCATAAGATGTTACACCAGGAGTGCAAGTATTTAGATCTAAGAGCATCCTCTAACCTTATATTCTGCTATTACTCTCAGGTCAAGGCTACCCACACCCATTGCCTCATCTGTTCTTAAATGCCATTTTCAAGCCAAGTTTGCATGCCAAGACCACTGAATTCTGACACTGAAACCCATTTAGAGAAACCCCAAGACTGAAGAAGCTGGAATCACCACAATTTTAGCCTTAACAAGATTGGTAGATTTGCAGAGGCTGTAAACCCATGAAACATTCTGAAAAGATATATTCAAGCCACCTGAGTGAAGAAATCAGCTTAGGGATCATTTAGCATATTATTCCATGCCAAATATTCAAAATATTTTAATTATACAGGAAGAGTTATGTCCCCTAAATTGCTGGAAAGTATCCTGTGTTTTTGAAGCAGAGGTATATGGTATGCATATCTCTACCCTTTCTACATTGTTGACATTGCTTTACATTTCTACACCCCATGATGGACTGAAATCCAAGTTGCTCATTTTGTCTATCAATATGTTTATACTGTAAAGTTTAAAAAAAATAATGCTACTGTTATTAAATGTTAGATCCAATTTAACATTTACTCTCTGGAACATATTTATAGCAGCAAATAGGTTTTTTCTATTCATTTATGCAGCATTTTGCCTAATGAGCTAAAACTTACTGACTCATTTTATTTTACTGAACGAAGATATTCATATGCAACAAGACTCATTTTGTTAAAAGGGTAAGCCTGGCAACCAAGATGCACTGAGCCAAGAACTAAAGGCTGTGTGTGTAGCAGTGTAATTTAGCATTTGGTCAATGCATATATGATCAAAGCAAGTTACCTTTTGTGAAGGCAGCAAAGAGTGGTGAGGCAGGAAAAACAATGTTGCATATTTTAATGTATACCTTCTTATATTTCTTTCCTGGCAGCTACATTCCTGACTGTAGCATATGGTGTATATTGAATTATAACCAGAAATTCTCTCTCCAGTTCTAAAAAAGCATAATGAAAAATTTAGAAGGACAAAGGAAAAAAATACTGAAAGACCAGAAAATATGTCCTTCAGCAAAAGACCTCCATCAGTTTATACTATCAGAAAGTAACATGAAACATGGCTTCATAAGAATCTTATCTCCTTTTCAGGAAAAAAAAAAGGTTTAGGGGGTGGTTCTGCCAATACCTGGAAGATGATACTCAGCAAGTTTGCATTTGAACTAAGATGTTTGAAAATTGGTCAATTGTTGGAACGAGTTTCAAGGAGTCGTGACTTCCCCCCTTCTCTTTCTATCACTGTCAGGCAGAATGTGGCTGCTCAGGGGGAATGCCTGGAGACACTCTGCAGTGCCTACCACCCTCTGGAGAGCACACAGGCCACCCCCAGGCTGCCTGCTGCTGCCCTAAAGCACACCTGAGCTCCCTGCTCCTGGGAGGCAGACTCACCTGCAACAATTCCAAAGCATGGGTAGAACAAGCTCCTGCTCAGCAAAGCTAAGTACATGTCTTTCATCAAACACAAGTTATTCAGCACAGTACAGCTGAGGGAAACTAGACAAAATATAGCACTCTGATGTTCAGAGGTCAGGGAGATGGGTTTCCCATCAGCCTGGGTGCAGTAGCTGCCAAATCCTAGCTCCTTCACAGCAGCGTGCCCTCTGGTACAGACAAGTATGGCACACACCACTTCCATACAGGCTGCAAAACTCTTGAGTAGCTTACCCAAGGCCATAGATGCCTAAGCAAAGTATTTACAAGCAAGTATTCTAAACCCAGTGAGGAGAAGTCAACCCTAAAATCGCAGTGTCCTGATTAGAATACAGAAACACTAAACATGCAGAGAGGATGAGCAGGCCAGTTCCTTGGGACACATCTGCTGAGGCTTTTCCTCTGGGTAAGTTTCTGCCCAATTCTTTCTGCTCAATAGACTGTTTAAGTGGAAACTGGCTTCCAGAATTTGACTGCAAATGTAAACTTTATTTTATTTTTTATTTAAAGATGATGGAAGATTAAAAGTTTGAGAACACTGTGCCAGACCGATAAGGGATGGAAGTTTGCTATAATTGCTGACTTGCAAAGCTACAATATAGAGGAATTGAAGTCTAAATTGGGGATGTTTTCAATTCACTATGATGTGAAAAAGGGAGTTCATTTACTGTGCTAAGGATACATTCAGCTGTCTCTGCTGCAGTTTGTGTCTTTGCAAAAGCCCAGAATAAACCTCAGTAACCACAGACAGGTACTATTTTGTATTACCCCATGTTTGAGTTCCGGGATTTGATATGATGGAAGGGGAAGACAAAAACATCTTAAATTTTGTTTTCATCTGAGACTACTTTATGTTTAAGTTTAGGCAAGGCACTTGAAACCAAAACATTGGTCCTAAGATAGGCTCCCACGCCCATTTTTTCTGTGTAGCTAATTATAACACCTAAAAAGTTTGTGAGCTTCAGACAAAGTTTGCTTAAAGTATTCTGGGATCCTCGGTAAACTGGCTCCAGTGAAGCATGCCCTATCGCTCCTTACTCCCATTTTGGTAATTTTTAACCTTGCATTCATTTTACAGTACTTAAAAATATATATCCCCAATGCTCTTATTGTTAAATATTTAGCCCAGATTAATATTTCTTAGACAGATCACTGATCATTTTACTGTACTAAAAGAAAAATTAACAAGATCAAATTGTAGCCTCAAACGATTTATCTATTTGAATAAGTGACCACATTCAAGCTTATTACAGGGCCAGATTTGTTCATCCCACTGTTTCATTGCTGTAAAAATACATATTTCATTTTTGCATTATTGCCTGGTTTCACAAAGAATTAAGTAATTTTAACCAGGAATTCCCAAATATTAGACCAGTAGACTTCTGCATACTCTCAGAATGTCCCATGGACCACTATGCAGCCTCATCATCTAAATTATAATTTAGAAAAATAATGTTTTCTGTTCTGTGTGGTTCCATAAGCCAAAAGCTGCTACCTCAGCCTGCTGGCTCTGTAAGGGAGACAGTCCTATGAGTAAGATCAGTAGCATTACTATTTTTGAACAACTTTCAGTGGTTTGTTCCAAAAAGGGAAGGAGAGAAGGTTCTTCCAAGACAGGGTGTTTCTTCTTGGTTTGATGCTTCCTCATAGTGGTCCTTGTGCTCTGTTCTTTTGCCTCTCTCCCTTATTTTTTCTAGCCAGTAATAATGTAGAAATAAAAGCTATACAGCACTGATTCCCTACTAAAAACATTGGCCATGCAAAATCCTTGAGGTACTCTTCAGTTACCTCCCCCACTCTTTTTTTCTCTTGCCAATTATGATGTACTTAAGATTAAAGTGTGATTTTTTTTCTTTGAAGAAGAGATGAATGTGTTTTCCCACTTTACTAATTACAACATGATATATGAGGCAGAAAGCTTTGCAAGAGGTAGCACAGCATGCAAGCACAGATGAATAATAATTAGGCTCACATGTTTTAGAAATTAAGATTTTATTAGAAGGCTGTTATTTGAAAGTTTTAGTGCTGTGTGTAAGTGCAGTCACTATAAGTGGTTTTTTTCTTTTTTTAAATCAAATCAACCAAGTGCTGCTTATAATGTAGGGGCCTCTGCTAATTCTCAGTAATTTCAAAGACTTCCACTGACTTCAAAGGGAGTTGACTCAAGCCCTAGAAAAAGGATTTGTAAAAGTGATTAGTGTCAGGGCTTTGTTTTAGAGCTAAATTGTAACTAACCAGAAAAAATGTTTTTATTATAAAGATTTAATATACATCTGGGAATAAGAACTTCTCTCCCAATTACTGTAAGACACCCAGCACTGCAGGAATAAGGATGGTCCTATTGCTTTGTTACAACCCATTATTTCTTCATTGTTGAAAAGTTTGTGCTGACATTCAGCAATACAACAGCATAAAAGAACAGTATTTGTGTTACCAAAGTGTATATCTCTGGGGACGTGCTGGGAGAGAAGCTCTGCAAAGATGACTAACAAATTATTCAAACCCACCTTTTCCAGCACGGTGTAAGACAACATGTATCCTTAGCTTCACTCATCTAGCATTAAAAAAAGTAACCCAAAAAACATTGCTGGCACCAAGTGAAACCCCTGTAATAAATCACCTTTATTCTTAAAGATAATATTTCCATGAATTATTCCCAAATTCAGCATGGCAGACACTTGATTACACCAAGCAGGAGCACTGCACCCTTGGTTTGGCTGTGCTAATCTGAATTGCCCTTCTGGCTTTAAGTGGCCAATTCTCTGAATGCATTATTTCATCCAGCTGGAGTCAGCTGTTCCTCAGTCATGAAGAGAATCATCACTGTACCTATTTCAAGCACTGCATCTCTTGCCTTCCCCTTCAGTATTGTATAGATCCAGCCAAAGCCTCAGTATTATTTTAATCCTTTTACCCTGCCACTTTACCCTGCCCTGTGGGATCAGTACCACAGGGAAACTTGCAGGTCTCCGTAAAGATCAGAGGGTCCACCAACACTGAGTGCATTTTAGAAGTAGGGACTCCAATATTTATTGCTTTAAGCCAANCTCCTTCTTTTTCCTTTCTTCTCTGACCTAAGTTCCTGTGATTTGTTAATTGGTAGAAAGAACTTAGTGTAGAAGAGACATATCAATAAAATTGATACCTACTGGTTTTAAAGATAAAATAAAATATGTAAAAGTTGTTAACTGGTTGATAAAAGGTATAAAAGTCACTTGCTCTGAGTAGCCATTGCCATTTGGCCATTGTACTCCTGGAAGCAACAGCAGAGCCTGTGCTTCTGAAACTTTGATAAGAAAAAATAAGCAATCCTTGAAGCAGCAGAAAGAAGTCTCACTTAGTTTTTCTCACATGAAGAATTGAAAAAGAAGATCACCGGGCAGGGACCAGAGGCAGGGGCTGCCCAGGCCCCCACACCAAGCTTACCTTTTAGCATTACTGAAGCAGTTGTTTGGCAGTTTCTTAACCAAAAGACATTAAGAAACATAGAAAATACTAAAAGTGCTGTAAAAAGAAAAATCTTCTCAACCAAGACAGTATTTGTGATTATGGAATCATGATAATAATCACCAATTATGATTTATGGGTGTAATCAGTGAAAACTTAAATTGCTAGTATGGACATATTACATTTGCAACCTATGGAGGGAACTCCTGCAAGCCTTTTATACCAGTCCACCAAAAACCTAGGGAGTTCAGGCACCAGTACTGGTGTACTAGTGGCAGCACAGAGTTCAGAACGTTCTGTGCAGACCACATGAACGTTCTGGGATGCCACATGCAGGCTTACAGGCATCCACCCTAGTTTAAAACTAGGTATGGGCACACAGCACTTTTCACAACTCCCCAGGTACAGCAGCTGGCAATATGTGAAAAAGTGCATATTTAACAGTGCTTTATTCTGTGAGCATTTCCAAGTGTTTAGGCATAAAAAAAGGTCTGGAAATTAATAATAAAAGTAATAATTAAAAAAAAATAGCAACCAAAAAGCACAAATTATAGATATGTGCTTTCAGTTGCTATGTTCAAATTCAAGTCCAAACCTTCTCACATTCTAGTGGCATGTCACTCTGGTATATGGTTCAGCTTAAAGACCAGAAGTGAGGGCTCAGGGAGCTGAGCAGAGACCTACAGCTGCAGTGTGAGGGAAGCCATACACCTAGGAACACAGAGTAGTGGGCAGGGTGGGACATCTGGGCTTGAACCCAAAAACGAAGGTTATGCCCACAGCTTTGTACATGCGTTTGTTGTAAAACCAGGTCAGCACTGTTGTTCCCAAGTGCACTTCTCCCCAAGAAGAGGTCCAGGAACAGCAATGGCACTGACATGTCTGCTGGCATACAAGAGCTTTCTATTCCACCACCACCCCCCACCGCTTCACAAGGAGATGTTTAACTCTCTAGGCAATCAAGGGCCTCTCTGTATCTGTTTGCAGTAGGTTATCTATTGATTTTAACTGCTTAAACTTTAACAGAGCTTTAGTAAATTTCATATTGATCTATTAAACTTAATCATGATTGGTTTTATGGGCCCTGTTAAAACATATAGTGGCCAGGTGTCCCAGTCAATACCTATATACTGTTTTCAATTAACTCACTTCAAGCGGAAAAAAAAAGTCTATGGAACATATCACTGGATATTTATTTTGCTAGTCCATGCCTTGACTGCTTATGCAACTGACCAAATCAATTTTTAAAACAATGTAACACAGATGCAAACTATCATTGAAATTCAGGAGGAGTATTCCTAGTATTAACTGCTTAAGGTTGCACTAAACATACAAATCAATGCAAACACCAATAATCTGTTTTAGTTCATTCTCAGCTTCATTTTCTAATAAGATTATGGTGTACACTTTTGTTTGCACTGCATTGTGGATCCTTCATAAAGAGTTCTCAGCTTACCAAGAGAAATTAAAAGATGGTGTTACACAGTGCATCAGCTCTTCCAGTAACAGGAAAGAGAAGATTTTCTTAGTGTATAAAATGTCTGCATGGCATGAGGGAAAGGACTCTTAATTTTAAAACATTCAGTGCTGAAGTTGGGTTTGTTTTTTTTTTTTAGATACTAAATTTCTTGGCTAGTTTTTATAGAAAATATTCTTCTTTATTACAAAGCTGGGAATAAACATCCTTTTCTCTCATTCAGGACCACACTAGTATTGTCAAAGATCTTTTCTGGGTTTATTTCAACCGGTGAAAGTGTGGCCTGCCAGTTTCACATCAAGCTTATCACAGCTGGTACAAATCATTCCTGTCCATCACGGCTGCGGTACACCTCCGTCATCCTCTGAAATTTAGAGAGAGTGCTTTAATCATTTTACTGGCTTGTGCTGGTGTTCTGACACTGCAGAACTATTAAAAAAGAGGAAGAGTTCTAAAAGTAGGTCGGATGTATTGTTTGCATAATAAATCAGTTTGTTTAAAACCTGGTTTTATTCTACTTTGCAGTTTTGGAAAGTTCTAATGGTATATACTTCAAAATTCAGTATTTAAGAAGAAACTCCTTCCTGTTTTCCTCATTTCCTTCTTCCAGATTATATGTGTCTTGAGTTCCATGATGAAAATTGCCATAGGCTGCTTCATAATTGGATACCACTTCAATTCAGAAGTGTTACTTGGACTATTGTAGTGAATAAAATCTAACATAAACCTAACCTACATTTTAAAATAGCTAGTTTCCAGAAGAGTATTGTATTCACAGGTAAAGTGGGCAGTACATTTAATTGCAATTTATTTAAAACACAGTTTATCTATTCAAGTTTTGAGAATGACATTTTTAGCCACATGAGTAAAACAAATCCAATTTTGAACCTACAATGCATTTTACAAGGGAGGGAGATGTCAATTTAGTTTATAAGCCTTGAGGCAAACCTTACCCCTGTTAAAACACAGAAAGAGTACTTGTTTAAGTTACATAAAAAGTTTGTGTTGCCAGCACAAGAAATAAACTATCATGGAGCATCCATTTCCTCAGTAAGTCAAGGAAAGAAGGAAGTACAAGGAGCCACAGAGCTGACAGGTAACCCTCTAAAACACTGGTTTAGCAGAGATTTCCACCCCCCTCCCTCCTTTTTTTTTAAGAGATGTGTTCCTAGGTTTTGATTGCAAATACATCAGACACGTGTGCCTGCAGATCCATTTTGTCTAATTTCTATAGTAAGAAAATGCACAAAACAGGACCTAGAGGTCTTCTTATTTCTGTAAATGTACTATTAGGCATTAAATTTTGGGGGTGTATTATATTTTGTGCACATTTTGTGGTATCTGTTCCTCAGCTGGCTTTCTCAGATGCTGTGTGATATTTTTATGTTCATTTAATCAGGAGCTAAAGCGAACAAAATTACAGAAGTTGCATCCCTCGATGTTTGCTGTAGAGAGAAGTTGACCATACTGCACAGATCAGAAAGCCATAAAGTCAAATAATAGAACAGCCATAATCATTCAAAGCTTGTGTCTATCAGGTTTTTTATTGATTTTCTTCTGAAAGTAAAAACTCAGTTCTATGATTACCTTCTAAGGAGTTCAGAAAAGGTGTAAGTTTTTCTGTAACTTGAACACCACCCTCAAAATGACCTAAAAATGTGAAAATTGCTTACCTGAGGAGGACTAAAGTTTTTCATGGAGGAGATAGGAAGCAATAAGATTTCACTGCATTAATTCCTGTTCATGTCGCACACCCAATATTAATGCAGCACAACTTCCTGATTTCATGCTAGTGGTTTTTCAGTTTTATTTTCAAGATTTTATAAGTAAAGCATTTTTTCTAAGTGTATGAAAAGGAGTTTTAAATTAGTATTCCTAAATAAACAAACAAGCAGCAGGGAAATAAAAGGGACTAGTAAATTCTTCAAGAAGAAGACAAAGCACAGTAGAGTTGACTAATATGGGAAAATGGACAAACTTCTTTATTTCGTAGAGTTCCACTCAAAAGAAGAAAAATATATCTGGATTTCAAAAACCCCTATGGAAGCCTAATATGAAGAAAGTGAACTGGCTGTTGTGGAAAGATCCCTGAATATTACAACCATGGCAGACTATTTATGTCTTTCTCATACACAAAACTTCCAAAGCTCACTATACTTGTGGGTTGTTGTGTTTTTTTAAAGAAAACCAACCAAACAAGTAGCTACTCGTGATAAACCTATCAAGATCACAGAAGTTCCTGCAGGAAATACAGGGCAGGCTAAGAAGGTTTCTGAAGAAAGGGTCCAGAGAAATTTTAATGAATGATTCCTTTGACAAAAATCCAGTTTTAAGCAAATCTTTTTGGATAAAGACAATCACAGGGCCACAATAAATATATGAGATAGAGGATGTGTAACTGATGCCTCAGAAAAATTTTAAGCCAGGCTGAGGCTCTAACTCACAAGGGGAAACCATACTGCAGGCACAAGAAAAATGACTGTCAGGAGTGGAAATGGGCCTTCAAAGACTCATTGATGAGCTTTTCCAAATAAACTATTCAATTACCAGGCTTTCCCTTTTCACCTGCTCTTCTCATAGCTAGATAACTTGTGAGTACAAATCAACAGATATGCATTTCTTGATTTAAAAAAAAAGTGACAATAAGCTTATGCTCCACTTTCCACTCCCTTTCACCTGTTCTGATCCCATCATAAAAAGTATTGCATGCTCTTTTTAATGGTAATTCCAGGAATCAAAACACTTTGCTCAGAACTGAGACAAGATCAAGCATATTTTCTCTTACAGTTTAAGTTTTAAAGGATTTTAAAGACAGCCAGATGGAGGATCAGGCATATAAATTAGATGATCTTTGGCCTATTTCAGAAAACAGTGACTCAGTCTATCATAAAGCAACCCTCCAGATTATTTATTGGGATGCTTGTCTCCTAACAAAAACGTCAGCAAGCTTCTATAATTGCATTAGGTTCAGCTAAAAAGAAGTTCCAGGTTGGCCTGAGTGAGAAAGCAGCTGAATTCTGTTCTACATTTCGCAACAATGAGCCACAAATTAAAAAAAAAAAAAAATTCTTGTGCCTGTCTGCTAAAAGGGAATAAAATTCTTTAGCCACCCTTAGTGCACGTTTTGTCCTTCTTTAAGGAGACATTACTTACAGCAAATGCAGTTGACGTGCTTACTAAGGTGGCTCCTGCTGTGTCCCTGCTGAAGGGCAGTGCCACCTCTCCTGCAGAAGGCATGCCAGCCTGCTCGTGCCCTCTTGCAGCCCTTCCTTTCCAGCTGGCTGGCAGCGAGGCCAGCCTCCAGCAGCACACAGGTCCCACCAGGCTGGCCAGCCTGGTGTGTGAGCCGGGGGTGTGGGACAGGCGCTCCCCAGGGCTGCATCCCCCCCTGGAAAGGCTGAGCCCAAGGGAGCCTCACTACAAGGCACAATCCACTCCTGCAGCCTGGCACCACCTCTGATACCCCTCCAAGGTCTCCATCACACACTCACACTACTCAAAAGATGCTGTCAGGCTGTTGAAATATGGGGTTATGTGTCAAATATGCACATTAAATAATCAACAATAAATAAATAAATCCTTAATCTCCAGAGCACAGAAACCTCTCTCCATCATTATAAGCAACTACTTAAGTCTCACAACTTATTCCCTAATAAACCAGGTGAACATGATTTAGAATTTTTTTTTTTTTTTTTGGTATGAAAATCTACAAGAGGAAACAGACAAGCAGAAATATCACCTGAAAATCCCTGACATGCTGAGAGAAACTCTTGGGACTATGAGTAGCTCATATTGTGCCACCCAAATAAACTGAGTCATCCTCTCTGTAGACACTGTTATCTAATTCAGCCTGCATGATTTGACCTTGTAGTTCGTAAGAGTACATTGGAAAAGATCTCAGCCTAAAAACCCAACAGAAAATTTCTGAGAGTTTTGAAGAGAAATTGCCTTTTCGTTTCTGGAGAAGAAATAGAATAGTTGGTCTGAGTCTTGTGCTTGTAACATGATAACTTTTTACTTTACCTGTAGATGTACATCTATGGGTGTGCAGCATGTACAATATGTCCTGAATACTGCAGCCCTGAACTCTGACACAGCATTAGCTACAGGGTGGTTGAACACCAAAAGGGTGGGCAGAGTGCTCAAGGAGTAACAAGGTTGAGCACACGATGTATAACACCACAACTAAGATTCAAACCACTCATTTGCAATCTAAAAATGCCTCCTTCAGCACAAAATATTTACCCCTCAGTTAAACTTGAAAAATGGTTAATTCTTTCCATAAGCTTCAACAGCTTGTTCTTAAAAATCTCTACAGCTGAAATACACAGCCATCTGATTAGGTAAATCCACACCCATTCCATTCTTCACCACAACTCTCAGCATCACCTGTCTTGCTCTTGCTCTTTCTATCTTCATTCAAAATGTCAAGAAGATTCAGTGGAAGGGGGCCTATACATCTTTGGGGCATCAACATTTTGTGATTCTCTTCCTACCTTACAGGATTTATTTTCCATCCTGCTGTAGCTGGTTGTACACAGACCTGAAGCACCACGTGTTGCATGACTCAGGATTTCAAGCCTAAGCAAAGCAAAAAGCTAGACTGAAACTTGTTTTCCCTAATGTCAAGAAAGGATGCTAGGACAGCATTATGTGCCGTTCAGGATACATATGACCTTTTGCTTTAACTTGACACAGGCCAGACTTCTGCTTTTCCAGAAAGACATATAGAGATAAACCTCCCAGCTAGGAGGACTTTGTACTAATGAGCTAGCAGTTCACATCAGTTTAAATTAAAGCATAGGCCAGATGGTTTAGATTGGCTGTTTTTTTTTGGTTTTTTTTTTTTTTTTTTTGGTAAATAAGCTTTCAGTGCACAGAGGTAACATTATAAAAGATATCTGGAGTCCCATGAATAATTTATCCAAAAGCTATTAAACGATTCCCCTGTTGGTGTGCTTCTAAGTTGTTACCTGTATTTAAATGGTAGAATGACATTTTTGTCTATGTATTTTGCTTCAATGAGAGAACATTTCTCTTTAAGAAGTTTTATCTGAAACTCAAAAGTGTGACAGCAATATACAGCATAGACAATGTAGCTTAAGCAGAATCAGAAAACTTGAAGTAATGTATAAAGACACTATTATCCTTTTCCTGTAAGTCCATTGAAGTCAGGCAATAATTAACAAGGAAATATTATTTGGGAGGAGAATTATTGCCTTCTGAAGGAGGACAGAATCCCAGAAGTAAAGCAAATATTATCCAGATAGGCAGCTGGTGTGCTAAGGACAGAGAGAGCAGCGATTTCATCCAAATAACACAGCTATCAAAACTTAATGCCAGATGCACAGAGCTAGAAAGGTAAAAGAGAGCACCACCAGCATTTATACTGTTCTTTCAGGCATCTGCATTTTGTAAAAGCTCGGAGGATGGTCAGGTGTGATCTATCAACTAAGCTATCTGTAGTTAAACCCCATTAAGCAACTTCAGGAATTGCTGTTGGTCGTGTCCATTAACTGCTGCATGTTCTTTTTAAGTGTTTAGGGCTTTTCCATTTATCTGAGTGTCACTGGTTCTTGCACACCTATAGAGAGAATATTCTAATTTCTTTAAACCTCAAAGATCCTAATACTTAATCCTTTGCTAAACAGTGCTTGTGGCTTATATTAAGACAAAAGCTTAAAATAGGTTACTTGTTAGGATTATTGATGAGAACTTTTTGGAAGATTGGGATTTGGGTCATCCTCCTAAAGTGCAGATATGATTCAGTTCTCCTTAAGTGATATTAAATAGATGAGGGCCTCTCATCTGACCTTGAGCTTCCACAAGGATAGCTATTATGCACTTTCCTGAAAGTTTATTCTTTGTCAATTTTGCTTTGTACTGGAAAGTTTCCCCTAATATTGAAGTTATATTTTCCCTCTCTGCTTGAAGCTTTGGTTTCTTATCTTCCTCTCTAAATTAATCAACCATGACTGTAACATGGTTAATGTAGAAATTATATTTTGATCAACTAATTTCCTGAACAGACATGCCCAACTCTGATTTTTCCCTTGTACATTCTTGTTTTACTATTTACTGATACTTTGCTATCTCTAAATTGTCTTCAATTTGTCTGTCTTTCAAAAAATGTGGCACCCATAATCAAGCAAGAAAGTCTGTGGGAGCAATGAGTCCTTACTCGTTAAAGTGACAGTGTAGGATAATATCATTCTTGCCTTTCATATCATGCTGACAAAGAATTCAAGTGTTGTTTTGATCCATTATCATCTTCACTGCTCAAACACCTTGTCACTATATCTTATGGCTGATTGAAACTCAAAAGGTATCAAATGTGCACTGCAGGTAGAGCTGTCAGAGAAACTGGGTGTCAGGATTTGATTCTAGAGAGAGCACACTGTCTCGGTCTTATAAACTAATTGAAAGGGTGGTAGGAAAAATGAAGCAGTTCTTCAAGAACCATGGAGGTATGGGAGACCTGCTACCTATGAGATTGCTTAGGAAGGAAGTAGGAAAGAAACCTCAAGAAAGAAGGGTAAAAACCAATGGAAATAATAAAGTTTAAATAAATCTAAGCCAGGTAAAAAATACAAATTTAATTTGAGATGTAAGATGCCAATTATATAAGATTGTTATGTTGATTAATTACCTCTTCCCCAGAACTTCCATCTAAATATGGTGATATTCCATCTTGCTTATGTTGTGTTTACATATATAAGATTGTTCCTCTGGAGTTCAGACTACATGTACTTGTAAAATAAACCTCAAACAAGGCATCAGAGACACCTATGTTTATTTTCTCTCAATTTCTATATTTTAGGCTCTCATATTATTGGACTTAAATCCCAGCCTTGTAAACTCAACCAGCTTCTGTGGTTTCCTACTAAGGAAATTAAATTTGTGTGGAATAAATTGGTATGTTTGTTAAATCCATGGAGTTTCCATTGTCTTCAAGTTATGTTCTGAGTGACACTGAGCAAAATTTATAGCTGCAACTAACTCAATGAGTCTTGTTGATGTGCGATGTAGCCCAGCCCTCGCAGACTGTTATGGGAATAAAGCAATTTTTAGTTTTGCTAGTGAAGGCAACTGATAGAGACTGGAATGCAAAGATCTGCACTCAGATCAAGGGAGGAGGGAGTATTTTAGGCTCCTATTTTTTCCAAATAAAAATACACTTGAAGATTTTGTTTCACTTTCCTTTCAATTTATCTTATTGTTTGTATTTAAGTAATTCCCAAAACATGCTACTTTCCACCTTGAGGTGTAATTTTTCTGTATTCAGCCCTCATTCTCTTTTCCAACTTTGTATTTCGGTAAGATGCTGCTGAAATTGAGAGGCTGTGGATTTTTCTTTCAGTATCTTCTCTTCCACTTTGGTGTTGTTTAAATGGAGAGGCATGTATGCCTACTGCTGTTTCAAGACATGCAGTATCTTATTTCTGATGATGCTAAACAAAAAGAGAGCTCATTTTCTGTCATCTTTCTTTGCACCCTCTGTGCTGCACAGTGGATATCAGAGCTCTCTGGGCTCTCTGCTCTCTGCTAAGGTGTGCCAACATGAAGAGTCACACCTCAGATCTTTTGGCTATCCACCACATATGATTAGATAATAGAGTTTCCCGATAGTGTTTCCTGCAAGTAAAGTCACAGCAACAGATTGTCAGTGCCTGAAGATCCACTACTTCATCCACCATGAGTTATCTGGGTCAGCAAGAAGAGGATTAGTAAGAGCAACTCTTTCTTGAATTAAAGTTTATTGGAAATCTTCTTTCCCTAAAATTCCCGAAAGCTTCAACCCATGAGGGAGAGATTGAGACCTATGCTTTTATATCTGCTTCTTGTTCAGGATCATTTGTCATGACCTATTACCATGTCATAGCTAATGCACTCAAGGGAAATATTGTCTCCTATGGTGCTTTACTGTGGCTAGGGACTTCACTCTAACCAACGTATCCCTGATGAGCTTCTCTGCCAGCTTTTGTACATAATGCCAGTGTTTTACTGATATTTACCAGACTTGCTCAGATAAGAGACAGATTTTTAAGCACCACACTTAGCATCCCATTTCACCTTATCAGTAATCATCAAGCATCACAGCTTGTGCCATTATAATTGAGACAACTGTTTTTGTTTGTTTTAATTTTGTTTTAAGGACTCCCTTTCCCCAGGTAGCTCTTTCTGAGCAGTATTTTGCCAGGGCAATTAATGCCCAGTTTGTGCTGCGCTGCTGCTCTGAGGTCAGCACAGTGGTGCAGCACTGAAAGCCGTTTTCAGAAATGACTGAGACCATGAGTGAGCTGGAAGTCACAGGGTTTTGTGAGAAAGTCTCCACCTGAGAACATTCAAGCCTGTAGTTCCTGTCAGTGCAGGTTGGATCAGCTGAAAAATTTTCAGTGGCTTTTGGAAAAGAGGTGGATTTCTGTGACTTTTCTAGAAATTTTGGAAACGGGGTTACAGCATGTTACTGCATGTTCCTAAGGTTTTCATGATGTTGAGGAGAGAATTTAGGAGTTATAAAAGAGGAAAGTTATTCCAACAACCCTGCCTAGAAATTCTTTTAGGAAACAACTCAGCCTGATTTGGAAGGTTAGGAGCTGTTCTCAGTGAAAATCTTCTCGCTGCCTCCAGTGGGCTAAAGATTGTGCCATAAATAAAAAATAATGTTGAAAAATGGGTGATATGGACACTATTGATAAAGGGGTCATTGGAGCTTTGATGAAAGCTTACTGCAGGTCTTTAATTCTATAACTATCCTTTATATTCTCCCATTTAAGTCGGATTCTAATATACAAATACTATATTCTTTATAGACTATTGGAACAATCACAGTAATTTAGATGAAAACACGATGTGAGGACTGTAAGGTAGTGAGGGTGAGTCATTTACTACACATTCACCTCCTCAAATGGATATAGAAATAAATGTTCTGCACTGGAGTGCTTGACACGTACAATTATGCTGTTTACTCTGTCTTGCAGTTGCAACTGCTAAGCCATTTTTCTCTTGGTGGTTCCTTCAGTACATTTGCCTTTCTCTAACAACTGTGTGTGTTTTCAGGCTTGCAGCTGTAGACACTCTTTTCCTCCTTGAAATATTCTGGTCAGAATTTTTAAGATATTTTTAAGGATCAGGCTTCCAATGTAAGAAATGAGAACTGCATACCTCAATTTCTTAAGCACACCTGGAAATCCCATTCTTCCCTCATGCAAGGTCAGGACTAAAAGCATAAAAAGCATATACTTTCAGACCATAATCTTGCAAGAATTTCTGTATGCAATGTTAATTAAATATGTGCAGAAGCATTTACAGTGTGTGGATTTAAATGCAGATTTGATTAGAATAGGAGATTTATATATGCAAGAAAATGCCACTTTAAAGGAACATTTCAATACACTGGTATGCCTGGGTTTCCAAGATATTTAGCAATAGAAAATTCCAAACTTTTTAGCTCTGGTGTAGCTTTGGATTAGCAAGCAGGTCCTGGACACACATTGTATTTTATATACTGTGAACAGTTTCCTCTTTATTAATCCAGCATGCAAGGCTTTCATTTCTTACTGAGGCCCATTTTTTTATTTCTTGCAGATTTAAAAATCTGTTGTGTTGGCACTTCACTTCTTGGAGACCACTGGTGTCATTTTCTCCAAATTGTTAGCGTAAACAGTCTGTAACTCGAGTAAGCCAAATGTGGGTGTATTAATCTTCCTAGTGCCAGCTAAGCAAGCCTGGCAAGGCACAGTTTAATTCTGATATCAGAAGAGCAGTAAATAATAATAATCACTTTTTCCCCCCTTTTTAGTGCTGAAAGACCCAGATCCTTGTAAGTATATTTGGCTCTTGTAAGTTAAAAGATGAATAGACGATGAAGGAAATTCTTTTTATAATTGTATACGGGAGCAAGGATGAGCAAGTTAGGATAGGAAAAGAACAGCGTGGAATATTTTAAATAGTGGTCAAAAAGCAGACTGGTATATTCAGAGAGTTGGCATCACCAATGTTATTTAAAAGCTAACTCCACCACACCAAATAAAGCAAAACATGATTTCACGAGTGTTCTGAAAGATTAATAAGTTAATATCTGGCTACTGTTAGACATCATTCAAGATATCTGCCACTCTCCTTGGTGAGAAGCCTCTCTCACAAGCCACTGCATCAGCTTCAGCATATGGTTGCCTTGGGAGATATCCTCCTGTACAGTGACCATGGGGTAGTCCAGGTCAGCTTCCTGCGGGACGCTTGAGCCTGGCTTTCAGAACGGAGGGTGTAATTCAAGCCTCAGAGCTTTCTCTGTGCTAGCAGAAGGTGTGGTGACAGATTTCCCACTCCTTGAGTTGAATGTCAAGAGTTGTTACTTCCAAGCACTGTTCCCCTTCCCCCGCAGCCCACAGATAGAGCTCACTGGGTTTCTGGATCAGGATAGATGGCACAGAGATACAGGAGAGCAGGAGGCAGGGTGATGCCAAGGGAAGGATCCAAATTGTCCTGGCAGCAGTGTGCTTCAAACAAGCAAAATATGGAGAGCCTCAGACAGTCAGTAATGCTGTATTTGCAAGGACGTTGCTGGTGCTTCAGCAGTGTACATGGGCAATGTGCTACCCCCAAAACATTCGAAACCTCCAGGGAGATTATCAGCACTCTGGAGCCAATTTTATGCCTTCTCCTAGGAGGGCAAATATCTCTCCTTGCATTTGTTGCCAGGAAGCAGAGAGATCCCATCACATGCCCATTCCAGCAAAGCTCAAATGTAACCTGAATCCCCCTGGAATTATTAAGTCAAGCACTGTCTTTATGGATTTTATGTTCATAGTCCACACTGTGTTTGAATACTTTGCTGTGAGGGGGCCAGTGCTCCCTGCCATCTGAGCATGGGTTGCCAGGAAAAGTACAGCCTAACCTAACACCAGCTTTAGCCCCATAAAAACATAATGGATCAATTCACCTACAGGCTTCAGTATAACCTCAAATAAATCACCTAAAGCTTTAGAGATCCAAGCACTCCTAGTTACTGTTGATGTGCACAGTGAAATGGATTGCTTAGTATCCTATAACATCCCCAAAGTTTCAGTATTTACATCTATGGACAAGGTTTGCAGACACACGGAGCCCTTGATTTCTGTAATATGTTTTCCTTGACAGGAGATAATAAAATTCCTTGGGAAAATAGAGTTGAGTAATCTGTCCCAGAAGCTTTACACATAATAATTTACTACTGTGCTTTCAGGTTTCTCAGGCACACACAATATTCCACCCCACCAAAGAGCACTGATGGTCTCCATCAGAGCTCTGGTGTTGGCATATGGGGTCAACAACATGTCTTAGAAAGGTTCTGAAATCATTGATCTGCTTTGTTTGCTTTCCCATGAGAGGGTGAAACCTCACTGGTCTGCAGCGGCCATTCCCTTCCTAGCAAAATGGACCATCAGCTCAAACCTACAGCTCTCTGAATGCCATAGCTGCTGCTTTTCTATGGCCAACAGAAAAACAAAGAGTGGGAAGGCTGCTGCTTAACCCCAGGAAAAAGACTACTGGCTTTGTGCAGGTAGGTAAACACACACTTTCAAATTTTACTTTAAAATTTAACTGTAACTACGGAGATGTTTGTGGTTAAAAGAAAGCATTGCCTTTTCCTGCTTGAAATCAATATTTAACATTGCATTTTTTCTGACATTCCTGAAATGAATGCAAATAATCATATATATACATGCAAGAATGATCTGTCAATCACAGCTCATCACTACTTGTTCTGGAAGTGAACAAGGCCAGAATATGGGACAAGAGCCAGTAAGAAAAATAATACTCCAGGAAGCTTTGAAGCTTACTGTAACCACAGCCTGAAGCATCAGCATTTCAGATATCAATAATTTACAGGAATAGATAATGACTATAGCTTGATTCAACTTCTCATATGCTCCACAGGAAACAAAGCAACTCAGGTAACTGGAGATACACTGCAGTGAGTTCTGAAATGCCAGATTTTGTAAATTTGGGCCCAGTACTGTTTCTGCAGCTGCTAACAGATGTGAGGCGGGCTCATCTGTTGATGTAAGGCAGTCTTGCCATTTATTTCAACAGGCTTTTCAGTGAGGGCCTTTGTGACATTTCTCGAGAGGCTTAAAGGACCCAAACCAAATCATCAGCTTACTCTTCAAAGAAGAAATGCTCCACTTTGTCCTTTCTCAAAACTCAACACTTGTTAGATGCCAGGCAGCAAACATTAAACCCAAACATGACATTCTAGTCCCACTGAAATAAATGGGCATTTAATCATTGGTTCTGAGACTAATTTCCTGTGGTGGTAACATACTAACACAGGAACAAGAGGAGGAGGATCCACAGGTGATTTAAGAAAAGTCTATACCTACTCTTCTTAATTGGAGAATAAAACCTACTTTAAAACTGACAAATTCTGACATTGAGACAGAAGTACATCAGCAGAAGGCTAATGTAATTGCATTTTTCTACAATGGTGATGTATTTTTAAATATCTTCAATTCATTCTCTTTTAAATAAAATACAGTGAAATAATAGAACAAGAGCAAAATTCTATCAAATTATAACGAAACCAGCTACTTTAATCTGCAGGTGACAGAACCAATACCACCTTCATGCTTTATTGAAATGTGTTATAGATGGTCTCAATTTCTTTGCTCCTTCTGCTTCAGGACAGTTCCCTGTTTAAGACTAAGAAGTAACAGCATGGTTCATGTTGGATTGATACTGGGCAAAGGAAAGTCATTAGAACAAGACAGAAGATGAATAATAAACTGTCTGTTTTATGTAGTTGTTTTCCAGGTCTGATATAGGCATTGCTTTTTGCTAATCTAATATCAATATTCTCATCTCAGATTTGTGTCACACCTTGCTCAGGACTCAAGTAAATGCCAACCCTATACATTCAAGTGCCAAGGGATTCAAATTAGTCATGAGATGCTTTTTGAAATTGCGAGAATCTGAATCAAATAGGATTGGGGGCAGTTAATATATATTTAAGTGGGCATTTGTATGCACTGGTATGACTACTCGTCCTTTATGAAACACCAGCATTATCATGAACACAGGCAACCTCGTGAAGCACATAACATACCTTAAGTTACTAAGACAAGGCCTGTTGTGAGAGAATCCCCATCTAAATAAATCCACCCTGCCTGTTTGAGGCCTTGAACTGGGTTGTAAGATTTTTGTGTCCAAAACTAATAGGTGTTCTGGTTCATATTTAAGATTAGTTCACATGTTTAGCAACAAAAACGTATTTACTGGGAAAAAAACAGAGAAAACCTCGCAAAGGCAGGAAAGATTATTTGACATCTCAGAATTTCGCTAACATTTATTTCTGGACTGAAACCATTGCCACCGTTGCACTGCCATGGGGACATAGCCAATGGAAGTGGAGGGGGAGACAAGGCATCCCTGACAGCCTGAGTCTGGTCCTTCCCAACCACTGCCCCAGTGGTATGGAGGGGACTGATATCATTCTGTGTCCATAAGTTGCTGTGGACCTAAGCTGAGGTGGACAAGGAAACAGAAGTGGGGCCGACCTCACACAGTTCTTTCTACCTTTGCAGCCCAGCCTTCCCAAAAGTGGCTGTTATCCCACCAGGTTCCTGGCACCTGATGGTCACACAGGGAGGGAATGAGCCTCCCAGACCCATTTCAGGCTTTTTGCTTCCCACTTCTCTGCCCTGTGGCTAAAGCAGGTGCCTAAAGGTGTCTGGGTGCTCTTTGTTAGATTTGAGTGTCCCTCAAACGGAAAGTACCTCACGGTATTCCACACAGCCACATGGACCAGAGACACACCTGAGCCATTTGGTCTCACTTAAAACACAGGCTGTGCATGCTCCTGTTACGCACAAGGGACAGAGTGTTTGAAAATCTAGGAAAAAGCAGCAGACTTCAGAGCTCAGCACAGACAAGATGTGCATCCTTGGGGCTGGTCAACGCTCTCCTAACTCCAAACTCGTTCCCATCTCCACATGTTGTCTGTCACCACAATTGAAAGCAATGAGATTGAGGCGCCTGTGAAAGCGTAATTCTCTCTTAGGTGTTCTGAAATACTTTGAAAATCTGCCTCTAACAAAAGGTACAAGACCTTTGAAAAATCTGATATAAAGGAAATAAGGATCTCTGTCCAACAGTGTCTCCATGGGGAAAGTCAAGAAAAAACGTGATCAGGAAAAGAGGTTTCACCCAGCCATTTTTTATCAATCACAAAGATGTCTCCTAATAAATCAAGTTAATTCAAACACACTGAATCTACATTTCACTTAATTTCCTTTCAAAGTTGTTACAAGTAATATAACAACATGGTCATTGTTTTAACTCCACGGGGATATTGTCAAGGCAGTATATCACAATACACAAAGTTAAAAACCCCATGTTGCCAAATTTATATTATGATGCAATTTAGTTCCCAGTGCCATAAATTTCATGTGGCAAGTTTAGCATTTTGAACAATTCATCTGGAAAAGTGACAGTATATTTACTTCTACCTTATTTCTCCTCTGAGTTCACATAATAGAAGTAACTGGAAAGCTATATCAGACTTGTAATGTAATAAATATAGCACTGCATAAGGTATTTGGAAGCCTCTGACAAGGCAAACCCATAAATGTAGTCCTCAATAAATCTCGGGTTTGGTATAGCACCTGTTGACCAATGTCCTTTCCTCTGCTTAAGTATTGTGCAAATGAGTTCTGGGGCAGATTTACTGGCAAAGGGAGAGAATTGAGAAAGGGATTTTAGTCCCAGCCATGAATCTCAGTGCTGCAATGCCCTCTCTCTTTTCCAGATGACTCAGGGTAAGTCCAAAGCTACTTAACCAGTTATACTGAGGCCCTACCTTCCTCTGGCATGTGATGTGCATACAGACACATATATTGTAGGCACCTTGTTCAGTGGCAGCTCTTATTTGGGAAAAAATGCATGGGTATACATGGATATTCAGTTCT
Source organism: Erpornis zantholeuca (assembly GCA_013400515.1). NCBI lineage: Eukaryota > Metazoa > Chordata > Aves > Passeriformes > Timaliidae > Erpornis > Erpornis zantholeuca. Next base: position 76,072 of record VZTN01036227.1, on the reverse strand, counting down.
TTTTTTGCTGGATGGTATGAACTGACCCCCAGTAATTCGTTATTAAGAAGCTCCAGCTTCACAGAACTGACATTATGACACCCATAATATTTTCATAAACTGTGAAGGCTAATAAGTGTTATTATGCAGTAAGCACTTCTGTCTTTTCATGAAGTGCTTTATAGGATTGGACCTTCTCTAGAGGTAGGATATGATTAATATAACCTCGCCCTCAGATCTAAGAAAACTTTAATTATTTGCCCAGATAATTAAAGCTGTTTACTTGTGCAATGAAAGGCCAATTTAAACAGATTGTGAACCTTAGTCTAGGGAGTATTCAAGAGTTCTGCAGCTTGTTACTGGCAAAGAATGAATTTTAATACTAACATAATTACTTCATCATTATGAACATACTGAGATTGGTAAAAATGGTTCCTAAAATTGGGATTATGATCTAAGTGTGCTGTAGATATACAGAAAACTGTCAGCTATTTCTTGAGCCTGCCTCGTGGCTAGAAATAAATCATTCTCTAAAGAAATGTGGAGCAATAACTATAACCTTTAAACAGCTAAGGGAATTATGTTAACAAATATAAACATGCACGTGTCTGCAGCATAACAGAGTGACAAAGTTACTCTCACTCGGGGCATCCAAACATATGTTAAACTATATGATTTCTTTCCCTGCAGGTTCTTGTATCACAGGTTTTTTTCTTAGTACTGAGTTCATCCACATTCTCTTAGACCTCGTGGGAGAATGAATTATTAGAGGCAGGCATGATAGCCAAAAGGCATGGGGTGTAAAATCTTTGCACAGGGCTGGCAAGAAAAGAAGAGGATATGTTACAGGACCATGTCTATGTCAGGAGGTCATGCCTTTATCAGCTACAATGGAAATTTAACTTGCATTATTTCTGCTCCTTTAACTCTCTCTGCAGGCATTCATATTCAGAGCTAAAAGAGAACTTTTTGGCTTGGGATTAACCAGAAGAGCTGCTTGGGGTCGAGGAGGAGTGATATGGGCAGCCACTGCTACTGCGGAGGATGCTGTGAGCTGCAAGGAGGACTTGCACTAACAGACTGGATGGATGCTCTTAATCCTCTTCAGTGCAATTGCCAAGGTTAGAGGAAGTGATCAGTAAGCAACATCTCCTGAGTGACAGATTCAAGGTTTTCTGTATGTGTGCAGAACTAGTGATTGCCTTAAAATAAGTATTTAAGTAAGTAAATAAATAAATAAATAAATATTGATGTGGGACTGTGGAGAGCTCCAAAACGTCTGTCTGCACATTCAAACCTCTGCATATTTCTTGTGCCCTGTGACGACTTCTATTTTTCACTGGTAGCGAAGGTCAAAAGATATTGCATGGAAGGGTTTTTTTCCCAGTTTCTATTTTGCTATAGATACACACCAACATCGAGCTGATTTTGTTTTAAACACAAGAAAAGAGTGGAGGGAATCCTGACTGCAGTCCATTTCCAGTTCCAATAGGACTTCTCATTTTCCCCCTCTAGTTGTAGGCATAACCTGCAAAATGGGATCTCTACCCAGTGGCAGGGAAATGTGTTTTGTGAAACAATGTACTGCCATAGAGGGAAATTACATAGAAAAAGGAAGATGGAAACAATACTCAATAGCATATAAAATAGTGGAAAATAGCAAAAATACATTTGGAAGGGAATACGTGAATTCATGTGGGGGACTATTTGCTATAGTTTACACATCCACTGATATTTTAACAGGATATACTTCTGATCGATTACTGTAATACAAAATTCCACCCAAGTATCACATAGATTTATTATTTTTCACATAAAACTACATTGCAGGAAAATGTTTTTTAAAATGCTCCTAAATTCAAGACACTGAATTTTCTCTTTGAAAATGTTACAAATGAACTTGTTAATGTAATATTTTGACCCTCTTACCACTCCTTTCCCTATATTCTTCAGCTGGCTATAGGCTAGATGAAGCAGAGCCAATCAGATTTTTTTCCATTCTTAACAGCAGGAAACAAAATAGCAGAGAGAAAAAAAAAAAACCCAAACAAACAACAAAACAAAATGAAAACTTGAGCTGTTAAGAAAATCAAGAAATATTTGCTAAATGAGTCAGCAAGGTCTAGATCCTTGCTCTTCAAACAGTCATGTGCAGAAATGGCTCTGTGACAAGAAATCCTTTTAAAGAATTACATTTTTAGGTAGAAGCATGAAAATCAAATATAGGGCTTTAAAGCCATTTGATCTCTCCTCCAAAATACTCTAATGCTTTGCTAGAGAGCACTGACATGCTGGGATGCCATCCCCTTTGATTTTAAAATAAATAAGAAAGGAGAAAAACAGAAAGCTTCCCTAACCTCTAATTGCAAAATTCACTTTACCTTTTGTTCAGTTATTTAATAAAAAACTAAAAATCAGAGTGAACTTCTTATACATGAAATGTTTTAATTAGAGTAGGCTAAGGAGGTATCTGTTCTCAGAAGACCATATGGCTTAGAAGTAAGTAATTCCACATCACTGGTTTGCTGGCAATAATGGAGTGAGGCGGAAGAATGAATTAATTTTAAATCACATCCATAAGGGAATGAATTGTTCAGAATGTTCTTTGTGCCACACAATGACTGTAATTTTAAACTGCTAATACCTTACAATAAGACCCATAAATGGGTTATTTCTTGCTTTTCATGGGGCCAAATTCTGCTCTTTTGATCTTCTTGTGTAGCTGTTATTAAGATCAGTGAAAGTCGAGCCAACTTTTACAAGTGGGGGATTTGTTTGAAATCTATTTGGACATAGATAGAGTTGGGCTGCCCAACTCAGCTGTTCCTCCCCACATGCCCCAAAGCACCTCCAGCACTGGGATGTGCACATACTCTCTCTTCCCACCCATAATGAGCCTTTTGGGTTAGGGATTTGCCTTCAATTTCTTTTTTGCAGGCCTGGTTAGCTCAATGGGTCTTCCTCTATCACAGGTTCCCTGTGCTGGGGCCAGCTTGCCTGATGAGCAAATTTCCCGGAAAACATAAAATGTGAGGATGTGTCTTTGCAGCATGGGATGCATCTGACAAAGCTGAAAATACAATTATTGATTTAAATAGTTCAAAGTGTTGCACATTCATCACCTGGAGAGGAAAGGCATTGTTGTTGTTGTTGTTGCATGTTACTCATGGCACAGTCATGCTGGAGGCCTCGATCCGCAGGATCAATAGGAGATTAAAGTCCGTACTGTGTCTGGAGCTGTGTTATTCCCTAGCAGCATCTGCCATGCTGGCTGATGTTGGCTGATTTACACAAGGGAGCATGGATACAGGTACTCAGTTAAACACTCTGAGCTACAATGACTGTAGCTTTGAAGGACTGAAACCGAAGTGACGGCACTGCATGGTTTCAGAGTTTGCTTCCTCAGCCTGCCTGGACAGAGAGGCCCCGTGTTGCAGTCCCAAGGGCAGCTGGGCAGAAGGTATGAGCTGTGCTGGTGCAGGGGCCCTGACATGGTGACTGCCCACAACCTCAGCAGGACACAGCCCACCCTGGGGTACAGCCCGACTGTCAGAACCTGTCCTAAATCCCACTGGTGTCACTGATGGGCGAGCCCCTCAAGGTCTAAGTGCTGTTTAATCTACAAAAGGTTCTGCCAAGCACCTACAGCCGTAACTGAAGCTCCACACACCTTGCTTAGGATTTTAGACGTTGCCAAGTCACCCTGAAGACACCTGAAGCCCAGAGGTGCTCAGCTCCTCAGTGGTGAAGGTCCCAAAATCTGCAAACCTGGAGCTGCCCTGCTGGTGCTGCCTCATCGGCTGGGTTCTGTACAAAATGAGAGGGCATGTGAGGCAGCTCTACGTTTGGGAAAACAGCTCTGCAGCTAGGAAATTTAAATGTAGGAGACCTCAGTTAAATTCAGTGCTCTTTCTGAAGGGATCTGAGTCCACTTCTAGGAACCTGAGAGTCATTATACCATAGAGTAGAAAACCACAAAGACATTAGTCATCTTCACTGGCAGGACTGCTCCCTGGCATGTGACACAATGAAAATACCTAGGCCGCAGTGAATGCTGTTTTAACTCTAAGAGCTACAGTGTTTCCTTCAGTATTAAACTAAATAAAGCCTTTACTGGGGTGGCTAATGGCACTCAGGCTTCCGTGATTCACATTGCTTAAAAACAGGACCAGGTCTGAACCCTTTTGTAAGCTGAATATTTAATTTTTCTGTGCCAGGCATAGAAACTCAAATGAGAAAAACTCTGGGGAAATCAACTACTGTCAGGTGACACAGCATTCCTCTTGTACCACTGCAGGAAACTTTTTCAGGGGGAAGTTCTCTGGCTAAACCCTGCTAATGAATCAGCTGTGCCTCTGTGCAGCCATGGCCTTGAGATCTCCCTTCTACAAAAGATAAATGAGAGATCAGGATTATTAACTGTATTAATGTAGAGAAGTGAACAGAGAAAGATGGCATGACCTAAAGGGAGTGGGGGGGGTCCATAAGAATCTGAAAGGAATTATACTGATGCTTTCCTAGATCATTAATATTTGTGTTCAGGTGTATTCTCCTCTGAAAACATCCATCAGCAATCATATACCACGCAAATGTACTTCTTTTTTCTCATATGGAATCAGGAAACATACACCTGCATATTTCTTTTTCCTGTATTGTTTTCCATAAAGTACATTTGTAAAAGAGTAGAATTGACTGGAAGAGCTCTGCAATGCCATTAGTTCAGAGATAAGAGTCCTACTCAATTCCTTTCCGTAGCTAGACATGTCAAAATGATGGAAAGAGGCAGAAGAACAGTGGCAGAAATAGAAGTTTGATGGGATAAAGTAACAGAACAGAAAAATTGGAAGATGCTAAAAAACCTTCTGATCTTTGTATATAATCAGTTTAGAAGCATTGTCCTATTGGAATATATCCACTGAAGCCTAATCAGACCCTGAAATTCTGTTAACAGCCCAGAACAACAGCTAAGTTGTAGAAAGGAGATAAGCTCAATTTTTTTTAGTCCTTACAGAGACCGAAACTTCAGGACATGTTCCACAGACCAAAGAACCTAAACTACAATGAAAGGCTGCTCAGAAATGAGCAATACCTTTATTCTTAGAAGTAGCAAGCTACATCAAGAATTGTGAATCAACAGCTCTTCAGAAAGGGATCCCAAACATATCCTAGCCCAGTGACAGACAGAATGAGTGCCAAGCCAGGTAAATGAGAGCCTGGTGTCCTGGGAGCACGTGTCTGAGCCAAGGCAAGCTCAGCTCACAGAACAGCACTTGCCCCCTGCTTAGAAGTGATTGACCTTGATTCCACTGCAGCTGTGGGGTACCCTCCTTTTTCTGCTCTCTGCCTCCACAGCTCCCATGTGAGAGACAAAGCACTGGGGTCTGAAGCAGCTACTGTTTGTGTTAGTGGGAGCAAATTGCCAAAGGAGCAGGCAAATTTTGGATCCTCTGTTTCTCCCTCTCCTCTCTCTGCTTCACTCACTTTTTAGTTTTCCCCAGAACTGTAATAAAGGTTCACCTTAGTAATCAGCTCCAGCCGAGTTCCAGCAACAGAGAACCCTTCTGTTGCCTGTCACCTTTGCAAAGAAGTTACTTCAGCTGTACCAAAATATGTGGGCAAAAAAAGAATCACTTGGTCTTAACCAGTTCTCCTTGTCCACAGCAAGATGACTACAGAACCTTCTCTTCTTGGCAGGGCTGCCCCCCTTTATTTTTCCAGAATTGTTGAGGTACATGAAGACTTTCCACAAAGAAGTGAGATTCACAAGGGGACTGCCAGAGGCAGAGGGAATCACCTTCATACTCATTTGCCCTGAGGTTGGTTTTTGTTCTGCTTCATGTGTGATGGACCTCAGAGTGCACCTGAAAAAAATAAATGTGTTCATACCTCCCTAGCACTTCTGGGATGCTACAGTCAGTCCTTGTGTGAATTGAAAAAGTCCATCTGCCTCTCAGCTGGGACTTGCACTGTGTTTTGCTTTTACTGGGCACAGGAGGTGGCCTAATGGAAGAAAATTTCAATATGACTGCACTGAGCAGCTCATGGAGGAGCACAGACCCTTGCTGAAACTGGAACAAAATGTCTCAAGTCTGGGTCTCAGAGGTGCACCCTGTATTCTCTGCCAATGCTTACTTGACAGAAAAACTGCCAACCTTAGCAGTCAAATGTGCAGTACTTTGTCTTGCCGAAGCTGTTGCTGCCACACTCTGCAAACACAATCTCCCCAGGCAGCAATTGCAGTAGGTATTGCACCAGTGTAGCAGCCAGCCCTAACATCCTGTGCCCAGATACAGATATTCAGCTGTCTTTGTTCTGCTCTGCCATTGTTTTACATAAGAAACCACTGAGAAGCCCAGATCTTCTGAAACTAGCCAGTGGTAGAGAGGTGGGAGGATAAAAAAAAGTGGTGGCTCTTGGACAACCTTGATTCTGTCCCTGACCTTGACTTATTCTGGGATTGTACACAAGTCATTTTATTACTTTGTGCTTTTTCTGCCCGCAAACGCTGCCTTTTCTTTGATGTTCTTTGGATGCTCCTGTTTCCAAATGACTCTGCATTTCTGGGTTCCTGCTAAAACTACATGATGAAAACCAACCAACAGTAATAAATGGTACTTCTGGGAAAGTGTCTTAGCAACCCAGAAGTGGATCGGATAAATCCAGGCTCTCCCGTGCACTTTTTCCAGGGGAGCAGCACATGCGAAGTAAGACACATCTTGTCCTCCTCCACAGTGAATCAGGATGGCTCCATCACCTGCAAAAGGATGAGCAACCTCTGCAACTCTGTGACTGCATTACAGCATTAGTCAGCCCTGGAGATGATGGAGAGATTATTTAATAGTACTGAGCATCAATTTCCTGGGAGAGGTAAACACTTTTAGTGTAGAGTGCAGCCAGCACATGGTTCCCCCAGGCTGATGGGAGCTGAAGAGCCCTTACTGTTGCTCCAGGTAGCACAGCTGCTCTGAGTTGTTACTAACTTTTACATGGTACCAGGAGTGCTGACACAAATCCAAAAGAGGTTTTTAAAAGGCAACCAGAAAGATACAACAGACAAAAAAGGTAAGGGCTGGGAGCTAAGTCAGAAGCAATCAGGCCTCCAGCTTCATTGCTTCCTGCAGAAAATATGGACTGTCATTGGAAAAGTTTAAAGCTGTATCTCAGCAATTTTTGCAACTGAGAAGCCTGATAAACCCAAATTAGCCTTGCTTCTTACAATTTTACAGTCATAATTGATAGCTTTAATGCATTACACAGATAGAATAAGAAGAAAAATGATGGCAATTGCATTTAGTATCATTCATTTTTATCAACTCACAGAAGCCTTTATTGGGGTGGAAATACAATGCTGAAATGTTTTGTCATGTTTCAGGTTTACATTTTCTCAATGAGTAGATCCTAGTTTTCCACTGTTAGGCATCTCGAAGGCTTTTATTTCATATTCAAGTTAAATATTTTATTTGCAAAGTCTCTTGCAATTTTATCTTTCTGCATCTATGCACCTAATTGGAGAATAAAGGTCATAAATGTTAGTTATTAATGGAGAGTGATTAACCATTTAATCGATTAACCATGACTAACCATGCAAAAGATTCGCATGTCTATTCTTAATATTCCTGTAAATTTATTCATTTATGGTAAATTTAAGAAGCACCTCCATCATTTTACCTTTCCTTTTTTTTTTTTTTTTTGGAAGATAAATGCTCTATAAACAGCCAAGGCTATAAAGCTAGCTGAAGTCTACACTGTTTGGTCTCAAAAACTCAATACACTGCAGTAAGCAGGAAAGATTAAATGACTTGACTTCAGTAGTTTAAAAATATTTTCCAATTCTCCTCTGTGAGAAGCTCAAGATTGTTCACATGACTTTCTCCTGCTGAATTATGATGACAGAAAGAAAGCAATTACTCTTTCATACTCAGTCCAGAAAAGAAAACTTGCATTGGAGGAAAACTGCTGAAGTTGTACAGTTCAGCACTCCAGCACCAAGAGGTAGATCCTGCATTTGCCACACATTAGCATCGCTATATCAGTATCAGCGTTTTACAGATGGGAAATCCAAACACAGAGAGATTAAGGTAAAAAATACCCACTAATTCTGGTTGCTCTGTTTGAAATACCTTGAACCCACTTTTTCAAAGGATTTACTGTATACAGCAACTGTATCAAAAGACAGTTTCCATGGATTTGAACAGCATTTTAAAGTTATCACTCTTTCTGCAAATGAGACCCTGAGGTATCAAATCAGATATCCAGAAAGTGAAGAAAACGCAGTAAAAAGACCAGCTGTGAAATACCTGCTTTATGTGATTTTCATTGCCTTTTTCTGCATTTTCTTTCTATGATGCCTTTTTTCATTAGCTGCACCTCTTCCAAATCCTGCATGTCTCCCAAATTCTGTGACTGATATCCCACAGAAAAGGAAGCCTCATTCCTAAAAAATTGCCCACCACCAGCAAACTGAAAATTGAATATAAAATTAGTTTGATGCTTTCCTATGTGACCATTTTTTCTTGTAAATTGGTGATGTAATGAAAAGAAAAAGATTTAACAAGTATGCTGGCATGAGTGCTTTGAATTTTTTTTTTTCTTTACTACAAAATGTTAGATTATTATAGCTTCAGAATAATACAGTTATACCTGTAATTCAAAATCACTGGTTTTAGATATATTTTATTTTATGGTGTAACAATGCTTAAAGGGATAAATGTCAAAACTTATATTCAACTTTTTGAACACTATGAATGAGAAACATGTCACCTGACTATTTTTATTTTTTCACAACTTAGGCTGAAAAATGTTCCAGTTAATTTGAGTTTTTTGATATCTTTGGTTTCCTTTGCCTTTTCAGAACATATCCTCCCAATAATGGGATTTCACAATTTCATACCAACTGGAAAAACTAGATCTTGCAGATGTCACAAGGCACTTGAACACACATATATGGTCTGTTTTTCAAGTTGGACAGTCTGGGTTCTTTTTTCCTGCTTCTCTGCTCATAAATTTCCATTTTCCTCTCACTGTATTTATTTTTCAACCCCCTTCACCTTCTTTATCCACCTCTGTTAGTTCTTTTTTTGCCTTCCCAATCTTTACATCTTTCTCTCCTGTTGCTTACCAACCTCCACTCCTGTTTCTCTTTCCCAAGGGTTTTGACAAACCCTTCTTTTTTCCACAGGCTTGTTTTCTTCTTCTCTTTCTCTCAGATGAAGCAGATTTTTTTTTTTTCTGAGCTCCAGCATAACAGCATGGAGAGCTTTGAAGGAAGCTTGTTACTCGTAATCCAGCTGGCCAAATGAAGGTGAGAATGCTGCTGCTTAGAGCTGCATTTGCCAGATGTTGTGCAGCATCACATTGGACTGTGCTCACCAGAGATGGGAAGTTTGGAGAATTTTTTTCATTAGCAATGACCATATTTAAGAGTCTTTTCAAAACAGCTTAGTCCTTGTATAAATACAAGATTTACCTCCCTGTCCTAACAGTGTCTCCTCACCAAAATTATTGACCCTACTTCAGGTAATGAGGAATAGAAAATAAAAATTACTGGTGCTTAAAGGAAAAGACTATCAGGTACCATTTTGTTTTTCAACCTGTGTGAAACAACCAAAGCTTCTCAGGAGTTATTCTCTAAAACCACTGGAATGCATTGAAAATAAATACCTAAAGAAACCCAATGAAAGCAGACAGAGGCAGACACCTTATCAGCATGAAATTTTAAACATCAGTAGTTTAAAACCTAGATAAAGTTATAAGAAACTGTGGAGAGTTTCAAGGGCAACATTCACCAATTTTAATAGTAAGCAGTGCTATCTGTTCCGCTGCTAATAAAATACGAAGTAAAATAAAGTAAAGCAATATGTTAGCAACAGTGTTAGCAGATATTAGTCTCCCTCTAGTCAAATCCTTCTGGTGCAACATTAAACCTACAAAGTAGTAGAAAAAAATTGACAACATGCTTTGGGATTGAATTAGAGGCTTCTAGCTTCTAAAGTTTCCTTGCCCTTTTTTTGCTCAAATCGCACGAGTGTATGATCGAGTTTCCAGTGGTAATACAAACCCTGCTTGAACCTGAGCTGACCTGTACAGAGCCAGCTAAAATGCCTAGGTATTGATGTTACAATTTATAAAGAAAATCCAGATAAAACATCACCCATGGAAATGAAGAAACTGGCTATACTGACACTGCCAGTGAGCAGGACAGACTATAAAATAGTTTGTGTCACAAGGCATCTGAACAGAGTTCATGAAGGATGCTTTAAAAGGTGCCAATACTGCATATCTCCTCTGCAATTATACAAAAAAATTAAAAAGTGGGAAAGGTTGTGAAAGGTTGTGGCTTAGGTATAGTTTGCATGAGGTTTGCTGAGGATATTCCCTTTCAGCATAATAAAAGTGACTGAAAATGACAGAAATCTTATTTCTTTTGTAGCAGCATTTGGCTTTATTTGCATCAATCATGAGAGTTCATTCAGTCTTTTTTTATTAGGCTGGGCTGTAGTGAATACAAAACGGCTGGCAGGAAACTTGGTGTACTCTGGAGGAACAAGCTGTGTGGGCTTAGTCTCATCAAAGCCATTGTGCTCATCATGGTTATGCAGACAATGCTTAATAGCTGTTCAGAAAAAAAAAAAAAAAAAACAACAAACTTTTTATTCCTTTTGGGCTTTTTTTTTTTTTTTAAGAAAAAAGAATGAAAGAAGTCCTTTTTAAAATTTGGCTGAAACGGGGCTATATTGGGGTTTCTTGCATAGGATGAGGCTCTCAATGTCCCCTCCTTAACACTGAGCTAATTACAGACCTAGGACAGCTCTTAACGCAGTACTGACTATGGAGTAGTGCAGTCAGCAGTGCCTGTGCCCTTGAGATCACTGTGGTGTGTTTTGGGATGTCAGTAAATTTTGACAAAGCAGTCCATCCTCTCTGATTTGTGAGCCACACACAAATCCACGGCACAAAGTAGCTGCAGCCCAGCCTCCAGCCCCAGCTTCAGTTGATGTTAGTTGTATAGTCTGATATTGGCTGTTTATCAATTGTCACCAATATTTATCAGCAAGCATGCTCAATGGAGGAGGAAAGGCATCATGAAACAAGGAAAAAGTTGTCAAATGACAGAATGCAACAGCATATTATTATACTAATGCATCTAGAATTTTCCACAGATACAACAGACTCTTGGAAGTCATTCAGACAAGAATTTGTTTTCTTCTAAAAAGACATGTAGCTATGGGAAGGCATAGGGACGTAATAGGATCTATAAAGATCTCTATCTATTGTAATATATGGAGGTCAGACAAACTATATTTGCAGGATCCAGGGCATGTGTTTCAATCACCAGCCTAAACGTTAGTGAAAGAGAACAAGCCATGATACAGATATAGAAAATACTCCATTCCCAGAAAAAATGACTCGTTTGCAAGATAATTGGTTTCATATGTGAAATAAAAAAAAAAAAAAATGAAGCATTTATAGCAGTCTTCAGTTTGGCAAGCCTGACATGCTGTTTGTGGGGTGTGTACAATCTCTAATATAAGATCAGATTGAAGGGGGCCTCAGAGACATGGAACAGAGATAAAAAAGTACTTCTGAAAATAGGCTTAAACATAACAGATTAAGAAACTGAAATTTGCCAGCCTGTACTGGATGTACTCAGGATGTACTCAGATTAGATTACAAGTTTTGACTTCTCTTTTTTTTTGACTCCTTGGTGCAACAGTGGACTAGGTTTGAAAGCAAAATAAAACAAAACCCAGGAATATTCAGAAGGAAAATAAAAGAGAACCTGCAAGAGGCTGGAAGAAGGAATGTCAAGAGGACAGTGATAATTACAGAACTGAGCATTAACCTGCATTTGGCAGAGTTGTTCTCTTGGTAAAGAAATAAAGCCATTACCACACAGCCTCACTGACAGCACCAAAGCTGAAAAAAGGCACACATATATAAGGAAATACATTACTTAGTTGTAGAAACTGCTCAAAATAGAGTCACATTCATCGTCTGAAATACTGTCTAGAAGCCTTGACACTCCAGAGACCTCACAAGTGAGTGTGGTATCTGAAACTGCAGTGAAAGGTTTAGACAGAAAATGTAGGCATAAGGAAAGCTATAACAATGATGCATTGCAGAAATTATTCTGAGAGTGGGTGGATGTGAATGGGGCATATAGGAAAGACATATTCTTGAAAACAAAAATGTTGGAATTGTTTCCAGAATTCTCAGGCTCAACACATATATCACACTGAATTCCAATTGCACTTTATTTTATAAAAAAAGCAGGCAGCCAAGAAGGTGGCAAACATGGATATTCAAATTAAAAAGAGAGCCATGGTTTCAGCAAGTAGCCATATGAAGGAAAACAGCTGTCTCAACTTTCAGAAAACTTGGTAACAAAGAAAAAGTTATAGAACTGCATGAACAAAAAAATAAAAAAGTATTACTTTGATACAAATTCTCTGAATAAAACAAAAAATATTTGTTGGTATCAGAGATTGGTTTGGATTTCTTAGTACTGGAACATTTGTGAGCCACTTCTTAATTCATATTCCCATTATACAGAAATAGCACTGAGTCCCATTGTATTTCTCCATCTCTAAAACCAAGCATCATATTAGGGTATTTTTGTTGCAGTCATTTTCAGGAATTTTTATTCAATTTTTCATCTTTTATGGAGTTTCCACTTTTAAATTCTCATATGGTGTGTCTGGCCTTTCACATTCCTCTAGATTAAATGTGGAAACTGCATTTGTGAGACAAACCATGCTAGAAACATCCTGGTACTGAACAGTAAAAATTTCTGTTGGGCTTCCACCTAATTGTTTCTTTTCACTTCAAATATTTGTGCCTTCTTAAAATGTCATCAGTGACACATAATAATTGGCAGGTCACAGATGAGAAGGATCATTTTCCTGCTAGACACAAAAGGCCTCCTAGCCTGCTACAAATCATGAAAATGTTGCATTATTTTATGAAAGAAAAGGGGAAGACAAAAAAGCCCCAAAAAAAGAAAACAACAACACTTCTAAATCTTTAATCAGGCACTCAGATTCACTGATGGAGAAATGACAGTGCAGGGAATTTATGCACAGTATCAAGAGGGAACATACTCTGCACAAAAAAGACCTTTTGAAAAATCCTACTGGTTATAGAGAAAGGATCATTGACCCTTTATAAATGCTTATAACCTGCCTCTTATGAGGAGATTTTCACAGACATGGCATAAGAAAAAGGTGAAAGCAACAGATGTTAGGGATCTCTTTGCAGGGAACACAAGGCAATTTTTGATAAAGCAGGATGCAACTAATAAGCGTAACTGAGGAAATAAATATTGACCAGAGCTTTGAGGTGGATCTGTCCAGGCTTTCACCTCCAATGAACTCTTCCCCCAAGACAAAAGCCTTTAAAGTCAGGTAAGTCAGATTTTACTGTAGTATTAACTAAGATCCTTAACTTGTCTGAAGAGAGAAAATCTGAAGTGACTATGCCAGATGGAGTCTAAATATCAACAATTAAATTAAAAGCTTTGTAAATAACTTGTCCTTCCCTCTCTGTCCTTGCAGGTGAGTCATTTCCTCAAACTATTTTCAGTGACAACTCAGAGACTCTCTGAATTGCAGCAAAATCTGCCTAGCAACTCCTGATCCATGGGATGTTTATCAGAAGAACTTGGCTCCCAGCTCTGTACTTGCATCTTCTTTTTTGCCACATACAGCCGGCCCAAATATTTCAGCCCCAGAGCCAGCTTCAGTTCTCCACAACACTGTAGCAAACTCCCCTTCCTCCTGGGAGTTTCACTCAGTTCAGGCTTTTTATGGAAACATAAAACTATTGCAAATAAATAAATATATATATATACATATATATTTTTATTATATATAAATGTAATATATGTGTGTCTATGTATGTGGACACATTGATAATATTATTGTGCCTGACTGGTGTATCTGATGTTATGAAACAAAGCTGATAAGAGCTTGATGCAAACAAACCAAAGGAGAGCAGCATATCACTCAAACTTTTTCTAAAAGTCAAATCCATTTTGGATGCCAAAAAATTTACATGGCTGTAAACGGAAGCTAAATGAGTATTTGGAATGAAACTCCACTGAAGGCTACTAAGCTCATGAAATCTTCAGACCTGCAAGTAGTTGACTGCTGGGAATGTATGAGGGTAAATATCACGTGCTTGCCCTGTTCTTTCCCCTAGGAATCAACTTCTGCCCACTGCTGGGACAGAATACCAGGCTACCACTCTGGTCTGAATCAGCACAGCTCTTCATCAACTTTTCCATAGCAAAGAAAAGCTTACAAAGTATGGTTTTTCCAAACCAAAGACATGGATGCTTACAAGCTAAGCACTTAGGGAGTCTTGTGCTTCTCAGCACCCATAAATATCTCGGTACAACCTTATTGATACAGTACAGACCACTGACACCTCACTACAGCAGAGGGTCTGCGTGTACACGTCTCTGCATGTATTTATGTACACATGTATATTTGCATATAAGTAAATATCTATGCATGTATGCATGTGCCTATCTCTCAGCCTCTATCTGCCCACTTTTAGCCCATCTTTTGTTTTCTGAGATATCTATTCCTTCCTCTGTTTATCACCACCACCATCAATCTCAGTGTGGAATGCATTAAACACCAATTACGGCTCTTTATTCTGCAGGTGAGCCTACTTGTTTAGTTTTGTTTTCTTTCCAGTCATGGCCCATTTGCAGCTTTTATTCCTCAGAATACCTAGCTTGGATTATTTTTCCTTCAGTTAAGGTTTGCTTCACATAAAAGCAGACTGCAAACATATCATTTTTAGATGAGCCACCTGGATATTTTCATTGCTGTTATCATTTCCCATTTTTGTATCATTACATTTCTTTCTTTACCAAATGTTTACAAAGTTTCTGTGGATCACCTTTCTTATCATTTGCTGACAGATTGAGAACCAAACTGGTTTAATTATTTCAGGGCTGGTCACTTCTTTTTTTCTCTAGCACTTTGGAAGATAGTCAACCCATAGGGGATGGCTTGTCAGTTTGAAATTGTCTCAATATGAGATCTTTCTCCCAGTGAATCAGCATTCAGTTTGAGCCCCAAAGAGGGAAGGAAACCTTGTACATCATTAAATTAGTGTTATGTTTGAAAATATTCTTCATATGTTTCATAAATATGAGGGATCAGATGAGGAGGTTTCACTATAATGTTCAACAAAACATAGACTTCTACTATGTGCTATTTATTTTTATTCCTAATTTCTTTTTATTTAAATCACCCACCACGCTTGTGAAATGTGAAGCTCGGCGTGACATGCCAAGATCCTGACACCCTTGCAAAGACACCAGTCTCTGTGACAGTTGGGAGTTGGCATTGGCTGGACCATTGGCATGGAATCCTAATACTAGGAACTACATGAAACAAAAAAGCAAGACAAAGGAATGGCCAACACTCAAATACCAGGAGATTGAATCAACACTGCAGGATCCAGGACAAGGAGCAAACACCAAGTCAGGAGCAAATTTTCAGTCTTAAGGCACAATGAGCAACATCTAGGCAATGCCTACCTGGATCAGGTTTACCTACTTAGTTATTAGGGAGAAGTCAGCCAAGACTTGCTACCACCAGCCCCAAAGAGCCAGTGATCTAGATAGAAACATAAACTATTGACTAAGATTCCCCAACAGCAGAAACTTCCAAATCCCAAACTGACCAAATAGTCCAAAAGTAGTGCTGCTGTAATCACTGCTTGTTCACAGAATCGTGGAACAGGTAAGACTGGAAAGGATGACTGGAGGTCATGTAGTCCGACCTCCCTGCTCTAGGGTCCCCTAGAGCATGGTACTCACACGTTCACATGGGCCTTGTAAGGTGGTACCATTAGGTTGTGCAAATGGTACAAATACTGAATTTCACAGAAATCTGTGTTTTGTTGCACTTGAAGTTACTCATTATGATCAAGTTTATGAGCAAGGGAGATATTTAGTGTCTCTTAACTACCCAACTGTGACAGAAACCAGAGTCAGCCAAGGTTTTGCAATGGAACTGCATAGACCTTTTCTTTATAATGAGATCCCCAAAGAAGACTAAAAGACTTTGAAACTCAGAAAGCAATTTTTTACTAAAACTTGAACAAAACCAAAAAATTGAAAAGAAAAAGCACAATATGACCAATTCAAGTGGATTAGAAATGAAGAAGGTTTCCTAAACACATCTTCCTCAGTTACAGGTTTGCATTTGGTCGACTTAGTGACTTTCTAAGTTTGTTGCAAACAACTAATCCCCTCTCATCCTAGGAAGCCTTTTGACCAGCCTCTGAAGTATGTCTGTCTGCTCCTCCTGAGCTCCAGGATCCCAGTTCTCTGCTGTAACTCTTCTACGTGCCACACTCAGCTGTCTTGCAAAGTTTTTCCACCCAGGTATGCCCAGGTGCTGGATAGACAGGGACCATCTGCTTTACCTGCTGCACCTCACCCAGCCTTCAGAAAGGGACATACTACAACTGTGAAAAAAGGACAAGAAAAAGAAAAAATAAATTAGTGTCCAGTATGCAATTCTTCAATAATTTGATGACAATCTGTTTATAGATTTTAGTATAAAGGGAATTGCTAACCCTAACAGATGCAGCACTACTCTAAAATTAGTTTTTCTGAAATATAACACTTAGACAGAACAACACTGTTACTAGCCATATCCAGATATATTTGACAGTAAGAAGGAATATGTTAGTCAGAGCCTTTTTAAAGATCTGATAAAGGAAGAGGGGCCATATAGCAGAAGTGATTAGATTTTACATTTTCTGAAGTTGACACAACACAAAATAAGATCTGTTCTTTAAATGCTAAAACATGGTAAACACATAAATGTATCAGATTTACCACAGATTTGCACTGTGGTACTGGAACAGAGAGGGATACCTGAATTAAATATCTCAGGATAGCAGAAGAAACCAATACATTGGGAGAAGAAAGCATTGCAAAGTTTTGAATATGGTTATAAGACGGTTATGTGAAGGTGAGGTCGATGGCTGTGCATAAGCTAACCATGGTGGTTCCTCTGGTTCAGCACGAAGGATGAGGGCTCTACGAAGGCATGAGAAATCATGGTGCCATGGTTTAACCCCAGCCTGCCACCAAGCACCCAGCAGCCTCTTGCTCACTCCCCCACCAGCGGGACGGGGGTGACAACAGAAAGGGTAAAAGCTAAAAACTTGTGGGTTCAGGTAAAGACAATTTAATAGGGAAAGCAAAAGCCACAAACCAAGCAAGACAAGGAATTCACTGCTTCCCATGGGCAGACAGGTGTCCAGCCATCCCCAGGAAAGCAGGGCTCCATTACATGGTACAGTTACTTGAGAAGACAAATTTCATCACTCCAGAAATATCCCTGTGCTTCCTCTTTCTTCCCACCATGTTTATATGCTAGGCATGATGTTATATGGTCTGGAATACCCCTTTGGTCAGTTGAGTCACCTGTCCTGGACATGTCTCCTCCCAACCTCCCATGCAGCCACAACTTCCTCATCAGCAGTACAAAAAGCAAAAAGGCCTTGGCTCTGAGTAACTCCTGCCCAGCAATAACAGAAACATCTCTATTTGATCAACACAAATCCAAAACATAGCCCCATATCAGCCACTGTGAAGAAAATTAAGCAAAACCCCAGCCAAAACCAGCACACGTGGGCACAAGAGATAAAGGAGAAGGACAAAAGGACAAGAATCTCATACGGAATCAGACCCAAGTGTCCTGCACGTGCCATATGCAAAGGAGTTACCAGGCTTAAGTTTAAGGCCAGTGCTGAAAGTCCATAGCAGAAGCCAGTCTGTCAGACTCTGCACAGGACTTTACAGATCTGGGGCTAATGTGAAGGCCATGTGCCTTCCTACTACATGATGACTTTTGTGATCAAGGTGACTCTGGCCTGAAAAAAGCAGGGAGATGAGGTATGACCTGGTAAGATTTTATCTCTTGCACACCCTTTAGCTTGGGGGAAACTAAAAGGAAAATGCAACATTACACAACAGCCAGCATTATATGACCTACCAGCACGATTGTCTGGGAAAGACTGGAAAACCACTGGGCTCAAACAGCAAAGATCCAAAGGAACAGCTAAAGGCAATTAATTTGCCTGCCTTCTGTGACCTACACCATTACAATCATGTTCTAACTTAAATAGTATCAAGCTAATTTACTTCAATTTCACTAAGTAAATTAAATAATCAAACACTTAAAATCATGCCACAATGTAAAAGAAATTGACATATCCATAGGCTCAAATTTTAAATCACCAGATCTGTATAATATGTAGTCAGCTTTGTGACAACCCTTTCGCTGAAACCTGACAATGGCAGCACCCTTTAAAAAAGGTATATTTGCAAGATAATGCAAGTGACAGAATCCCTACACGAAGCTGGAGTAGGCTAGATTTGAAGATCTGAAGATAGGGCTCTCCACAGCCAGTAAAGATTTGGCAATAATATAGAATTAAACATGCCTTGCACCAGGCTCACCCAGAAAGTTCATTTCAGCAGAATTGCTATGTTCACTGATGACTGAAACCTTATTATTTTTGTTAAAATTCTCTAGTATTTGACTTCATTCACTTCAGGTGTGGGAGCTCATTTAGTCTTTCTTTTTGATTAGTTTGGGATATAAGGGCTAGCAAGAGCTCTGTCAGCTCTGGAGGAGCAAACTCTGTGGGCTGAATCTCTTCAGATTTACTGATGTTATGCTGATCGTGTTTAATATCTGTTCAGGGATGTAAAAACTTTTTTTCCAGGAGTGAAATTGTACTGGCTCTGCCCAGTACCTACGAAAGAAAGCTAATCTTAGGGCAACTGAGGGAATACTACTCACTTGTTAAAAATTCCTATTTTAAACAGATACTAAAGTTGGCTCTAAGCAAAGACACTTTTTCCAGATTAATAACTCTCTCCTTTCTCAGAATACTGAGCAGATTTACATGGAGCCCTAAAGTTAGTTCATAAAATGTGTTCAAAGTGGTGTAAGAGAATTTTACAATACAGGAAATTTCACTCTTTCTTAACCTATACAAAAATGTACTCAATATTTCTGTTATGTAAGGGAGCACAAGCCTGTGGATATGTTTGTTATTTACTGCCTCCTTCCTGTTAAAAGATATATTTTAAATGCAGCCCTCCTTTATTCTGAAACTATCAAAAAACCTGTCCTTTAAACAAAATAAATCAAGAGGCTAGAAGAGTGTGTCAGGTAACAATTCATTCACAGCTCTGAATTCTCAAAAGATGTGAAATCAAAATGAGCCTGTGACTTGCATACACAGTTCCTTGAAAAAGTGAATCTTTAAATCTGCTTTCTCCTTTCCAGGTGCTTGCAGAGATCCTCTGCTGTTCCTCTGCCCGATCTTCTCACTCTCAGATCTCCAGCTGCCAACCTCCCTCCTTTCATTTCTCTGTCACTGTGGCACATGTGGCACATCTCTCTCACTCCTCTGCCACCACACTTTCCCTGCATCTGCCAAAGATCTTTGTTTGGTTTAGGCATTTCCTCAGCCCTCCCACTCACACCTGTAGTTGCTCACCCCAGCAGGTGCCTGGGAGCGAGGGACTCAGGGCTGCTGATGGGCAGTCAGCCACACTATCCAGCTATGAGGCCTCCCAAGTCCTGCTGAACCTATCCTGTTCCCCAGGTCTTAACAAGAAAAGGCTTCCTGGATGGGGCAGGAGGAAAACTGAAGGCATGAGAGCACAAAAGATGTGACTTCCACGATCCCAAATGCTCCTTGTGAGGCACAGGGTGCCCTTGTTGAGCTGCCTTCTATGGAATATTGACTGTGTTCAGTAACTTTTTGGGTCAGATATGTACTGCAGCTAAAACTTCTGAGCCTGTTCAGATAACTCATTTAACAGAAGTAGAATCCCAAGTGATTAGTTTTCTGAGGAAAATCTTCTACTGAAATATTCTGTGTCACATTCCTCCTATCCTTTAATCTATAGGCAGTGCCTTGAAAACTTATTTGGAGGTAATTTGAATTTAAAAGAGGAAATAAATCCACCCAAATCATCCCAACAGCAGCTGACTTCACTAATCAAGACAGATTTTTACATAGCCAGGGATCTTTCATCAAAGACATCAGGAAACCTTCAGTGAAGTCACTCAGGACTTTGCAGGATATTATAAAGCATCTTTCATTCAAGCCCTGTCTAAAATTCATTTTTAAACTAAGTCTGTCAGAAAACGAGGATGACACTGGGCAAGACTTGTGTGAGCATGTGAGGCTGTGGTCTTTCACAGAGCCTCAAACAATTCCAGCACTCGTGCTCCACTCAGACATCCCCTGTGGGCAGCCCTAGAGGATGGAGCCTGCTGCCCTCAGCTGTGCTCAGTGGTGCTCACTCGCTACACAGCACAAACTCTGTGTACTCTGAGGTGGCAGTGTGTCTTCTCACCACCTCATTTGCACACCCATTATATTCAGTTAATGAAATAGAGTTGCCTTAGTTGATGTTCTCTGTTTGCGTTTGATTGTGGACATTTTCTGTGTGGCAGGCAGAATTGCCTTGGTTTCTAGAGTAAAATTTCAGAAATATCTCACTGAGTGGGAGGATGTTAGCTTGATGTCTCACTGAAATGAGGCTTCTTTTGTCACTCATTCTGCTTATGTAGGTACAAGCTGGTCTTCTTCTTTCTAACCCATGGCTGAATTTCAATCAGATTTGACAAATTCTCTGAGCTGGGTGAAAACAAAGTGAGAAGAGAAAGGGCTGTTAGTTCCCAATGGGAAAAAAGACAAATAAAATTACAATCTTATTTTTCTTGAGCAATCAGAGACTCAAAGAGTTAAGAGAGTGAAAGAGTGTAAGAAAGATATGTTGCAAGCCAGGCTTTTCGTTTCCTCTGCCCAAGAAACAGCTTGTTACATTGTTTCCTTCTATTCCTGAAGGCAGGACCTCCATCACTCCTGTCACACCAACCATTACAATTCCAAGTTTTGTAGGGAACACAGTACCTTCTGGTTTCCAAAAAATTATTTTTATTTATTTCTTTTTAAAATTTTTACATCTATAAATAGTGGGAGAAAAATCTGTGGAGGAACCAAGAGCTGAAAGTAAGAGAATCTGTCGCTGCTTATGAACCGAAATGATGGGACTTGCTGAAGTTGCCCTGCCGATATCTTATATGTCAGCAGTCACTAAGTGTGAATTATTGACAGTTTCTGCTCTGCACTATTTTGTTACCATCCATTGGCTCTGTAAATAGTGTGGCAGGTGACAAACTGCATGGTTCAATGCTCAGCTCTTACTAACCAAAGGGCTTCCAGGAAACACTGAGTTGCTCAGAGACCTTGCTGTGAGGCATGTATGAATCATATTTGACAAAACCCCCCACCAAAACCTTGATTAATAGAACAAATGTGATTTTTTTCTGCTTATCGTTTAGGGTAATCCTTTGTGTCCTTGAATTAGGAAGGCCAATGTCATGCCAGCTGTATTGGCATGCTTTAAAATTCAGCCTTTAGCATAGAATAATGATGAAACTTGGCTTTATAGGAAAAAATCTGATTGAATTCCAAAGATGAAAATATACCCCCCCAAAATAGAAATAATGTTAGTAATTAGCTAAAAAACAGTGAGATTCAATGACTTAATAGTACCATTCACAGTTTTAAGCTCTTTATAATTAAGAAAAAGTTTAGAAGAAGAGATTATGAACTCTCCTGTTATGAATGGAGGTAGTTTGCTAGGGGTGTTCTGGCAGCAAAGTAATTCCCAAAATAGAGCACTGGATTCAATCCCAGCTAAAAGGAGCAAAACTTGCAGATGTTGCTAATGCAGACAAAACCCAGAACATATACGTGTGACCAGATGTGGCAATTCTAAGAACTGCATCTGGCACAGAACACGTGGCTGTTTTAGCATCACACCAAGAAGCGTTACTCAGAGTTTATGTACTATAACTTTCAGAAGGCAAGCATTTTAAGTACAGGCTTGAATCAAATATGTAAGTAGTCCCAGTGGAATTATTCAGATGTAGAAGGAAGTTTAGGCAACTTCCTGAATCAAACAGTAAAACCCTCAACAACCTGGTGTGACTTGAGTCAACTGACTAACAATATTCACCACTTTTTCCTGGAGACAAAAGCTCTTTTATTTTTTCTGTGCTTTATTTGCCTCACTCTATTTCCTTCAGATTTATTTCTTCTCTTGGGTTTTGGATTGCCTGCTTCCTATTGTTATTCTTCATCAAATATTTCATGTACAAGTGCTTTCCAAAACAAGGCAATCAATCCACAGCAACATATTTCCAGTAATATATAATTAACTGAGTATCTTTTCTGTCATGCAATTGCTCTAGGATTTACAAAATTATTTTCTGCATGCATTTATGCTGATAAGCTAGAAAAGTAAATAAAATTTCATGCAAAACCCTAAAGAGAGCAATAGATGATAGCTATTTGGCCTCACATTATGCATAACCACATTTTGGATTTTCAATTATATTCACAACATGATGATGAGTTGTTGGGAAATTATCCACTTCACTACTTTCTTCTTCAGCTTCTTTCTTCAGCTCTGGACTGTCCCATCTGTCTTGCATTCAAGAATTTTCTGTCCGAGGGCTACCAGACTTGGTGCAGTGCAAAGCCTTGAGGGCATTGATTGGTCATGGACAATAGCAGATGACAAAGTTTCCTTAAATATATTAAAAAGTACACCACACAAATTTCCTGCTTCTAACAAAGGAGGTAAGACACCTGTTGGTCAAATATTATAAAAATACTTTTTCTTTCTTATATTCTTACTATATTTCCCTATTTGTCCATGATTTTTCTCAACACTAAGACTGCTCACACCCATCAGTGAAAAGGAAAAGTGTCATTTTTTCCCATCACAAAGAAGAACTGACTGGGAGACACATTCAGAAGGGGCATTGTCTTCTTGCCTGCTACTGGCCCTGCTTTCCTGACTCCCTGGGCTCTCTCCTGACTGCCCAGATCAACCATTCCCCCTCATGCCAGCTCTGGCCCTCTTCACTCTTTGCCATGAGTCAGTTTAACATGCTAAGGCAGCAGTGAGCTAGCCAGAGGTGGTCACTGCTTTCGCTTTCTGCTCTCAGGCAGGTCCATGGCAGTCCACAGGCAGGCCTGGCATCACCAGAGCCAGCCCAAGACAAGAGGTGGGAATGTGTGGCCATGAGCAGGGTGGTTTGTGTGAGGGGGAAGTGGGATGTCCCTCACTGAACATTGTGCAATTCTTCAACTTATCCACAAAGCTGCACACTTAAGATGATGCAGGTTTCCCGAAGAACTGGAACAAGAACCAGTGGTAGTATCAATTTTTGATGGATGAAATTTCCATGTGTGGTCAAGGGATCAAATAGTGTCACATTTCCTAAGGAACAGCACCAGAGATCCCAATTCCACAGGTTATGCAAACAGTGCAGTGGAGAGATGGGGATTGGAGGGAAAAAAACAGACATCAAAGTGAGTTGGCAACAGTTTACATGCAAAAAAGGGGTTTAATTCTTTAAACTGTTGTTCTTGAGTTATTTACCTAGCTCAAATGCTAGAACATTATGAGGAATAGCTGTTATGTATGAAGTTTTTTATAGATGAAATTGCTAAGTGTCCAGAATGGAGGCTACTGCCACCAATTGCTTTCCAGCATTCTGCAGCATATATGCAAGGGAAGCAATGAATTTAAACAGGTTTTCTAGAAGCCATTTGATTGGAAAAAGAAAACACTCCTGAAAATACTGAAAGGTAAAACTTCTTGCACAAAAAGAGGAGAGTCCATTTCATCATTCTGGTGCAGAGGGACACAGTAGCTCTTGCCATCTAAATAACATGCATAAAATTTTCTAGCTGTGTGAGAAAACTCACTGACCAGACACAGCAATGCAGTGAAATCCTTCTCCTTAGAACTAAAAAGCAGCAGATTGCAGATATCAGGGTTTTCTGATGCCTCCTGGAAGACAGCCCTTTCAATGCTGAGCAGAGGGGCTGCCCTGGGAGCAGCTGGCCACCCAAATTATCTCTATCAAAGAGAGCAGAATAATTGGCTGAAGTAAAAGGTGCTCATTCAGATAAAACCTAGATGTTACAAACTCTGAGATTTACCTATTCATAGTTATTAACCTTCATCAGACCTAATTGAGCCCTGAGGGTAAAGCACAAGCAGTGAGAGATTTTATACCCATGTCATATTTTCTCAAGGGAGCCTAAGTACAATGTCCTCCACCCCTTTTCTTTGTGAAGTGGGAATTTTGTCATCCAGTGGTTTTCTGCAAATAGTGGATAACATCAGAGAGTACTCTGTCTGGAGTAACCTACATTTCTGCAGTTCCCATGGAGCACTAAGCATCAACACTTACTTCAGGAACCCTAATTATTGCTGCCATATGTCTGTTTACTCTAAGTGTTCTGTGTAATTCTTCCATCAGTACTAAATATAGGACCAAGTGCGAGAAGCTCCCTACTTTAGAGAGAGGAGCCATAGCCCTGAATATTTTGTTCTGTGTCTCAGCAAGCAGACCACATCTCTATATCAATTTATTTGGATAACCATTGTCAATGCACTGGTGGAACTGAGGCTACTGACGTGGCAGAGACATGCATGACCTAAACCTCAATTCTGCACTGTTTCTCATACAGTTCAATTGTTTTATTGGAAAGATGTCTAAAAAGAGACCCAATCCTTTAAGATTCACAACTGAGTCACACATAGCTGAGGTGAAGTTGATGTGAGAGATTCATATTCCAGAATTCTCATTGGGAAGCTTTGTTACGAGAAAAACCTGTGAGAGCTGTGGCTTGTCTGTCTTTACAAAAATAGAGAAACATTTTTAAAGTATTTTGCCATGTCACAAAAACTGTAGAGACTGTAAAATGACAGAGTATGTTTTGGGGTTTTTTAAATTGCTGCAGTTCCTGCCTGGATTTCTCCAGTCCCTGGAGGTTTTACTGCGTTCCAGGGTTCCACTTGGAAATCCCAAGTTTGCAAGTGGTGTGAGTGCAGTATTAAAACTTACAGTGGTGATTTTCAAACTGTGGTCTTTTTTGTCTTGTAGGGAGCCAAGTAGATATTGCTGGACAAGAATGCCTTAAAGCATGGAACTGGAACTGCTGCTGCTGGGACTGCTGCATCAGACAGAGCCATCCTCAGTCCCAGCAGGCATCACCAGAAATTCAAGACAGGAGGGTGGGGACTACTGCTGCTGTAGAAGAAACCACTGCACAGGACTTGTTATACTCACCAAGAGAGCAGAAAAAAGATCAACAATTACTGTGATTTAAGGATCCTTCTAATGAGATCTTCTACCCATTTCAGGAGAAGGGATGAGTTTGAGAGGACTGTAGGAGGGTAACAAGGTCTCTCTCTGCAGTTCAGGTCTCCCTCTCCTGAGATGCCTATCTGCCCCATTCCATGCAGATATCCCATCTTCACCTCCTGCAAGGTGGTCCCCTGAACAGCTGCTCTGTGCTATGACATGTCTTCCCAGCACTGCAATTGGGGGTGGTGGAGTGCTGGTGGGTACAGGCCAACCAAAAATGGGTTGTTGGGCTTTTCTCCTTATAAATCCTTTTCACAGACCCCAACAGGAGAATAGATCAGCACTAAGCAGTAGCAGTAGCAGTTCTTTCAGCAGCAGCGCTAACTCTGAATAAACAAGAGAGTCATTCTGTCTCTTAAGGCCAGAAGGCAGAGTTGCTTTGAAACCCCTCTGAGATGGCAAGAAAAACACATATTTTTTCTGAAGATGTCAGCCTTTCAGAGCCTTCTTCCCCTGAGGTTCAGTGTAACCTCACATAGTGCATGCCAAACAAAACAGGGAGCTTTGTTCACTAAGTGAGAAGTTAGAAATGTTTCCAGGAGCACTGTCATCACTATCATCATCACCCACAGGTTCAGAGATGACTCAGTGTGTCTGAGGATGCCACTTTAGGAAACCAAGCTGAGTGTGCTTCTCGTGCCAGAGACAGGGCTGATGTCAGGCTTACTGAACAGGAGTAGCATCAGTCCTAGCAGTCATACACTAGTTTTAGGTGTTGGGGTTGTTCAAGTTTAATTGAAGGGCAAGGGGGGGGCTGTGTATTACAGTTCTGTGGGTAAAGTCACTACAAATTAGTTTAACCAGATCTGGTTGTGAATGAGTAGTCAGAAATTGTGTGAATATTTAAGTCAAATTATGTGAATGCATCATGGGACTGTATTTGAATGTTCATGCACTTTATTTTCAAAGACTGATATGTAAAATCTTTGCAGTGTCTTCAGGCTTCACTGAGGGACATAAAAAAGCTACAGGTTTTTCTTTGACTGCAACACTGTTCCCACTGATAAGATGGTACTATCTTAAATAGTGGAAAATTGGTTTCATTTCAGTTTACTTGACTTTATTTATTTTATATTTGTAAAGATACCTGTTGTTTCTAGTAATCATTAATGACCACACTTAAAAAACATCTAGAAACTGAGCACATTTTAAACAAAACCACATTTTTTCCTGATTGTATCTCAAATGCTAGTGCTGAGCTAAAGACAGGGAAAAGCAGATGAACTGCTCCACTGGAGCAGCAGAAGAAAAGAAATCTCCTAGGCAAGATTTGCTAATACCAGATTGGGTGGCGTGGTACGTTCCAAGAGTTTAAAAATAGCAGTATGACATTACTGTATCAATGGTGGAAAATCAAAGGACCGCTGTCCTGGTTTGTAGGTCAGAAGTCTGGCATACACTGCTATTTTAAGTGATAGTAAAGTCTGCATGGTGACAGTAGAACCAGGAAAATGTTGGTCATAAAGAATGTTGGTCTGTTACCCCAGTGACTGAAGAAAACACTCAGTTGCAAGTCTGCCTGTGCATTGCAGGTTGAAGCTATACTACTTGCCATGAATTTATTCTGGCCAAAAAAAATGCCCATGTAAATGTTCACAAGCAAGGTGGACATGACGGAGGGTGCATGGATGCTTGAGCAAAATCCATCATGCTGGGCAAGGCAGCACTAAATGTGTCTAGTAATTATCAGTTAACTCTGGGGACAAAGTGAGATGATCATGGAATTGTCCACCATAGTAATTATTCTATATTTGTGACTGCATTTGTGATGTCCATGTTATTACCAGTGAAATTAAAAACCTTATAAAAGTAGGAGCTTGCTCTGTCAAACATATCCGAATGAGAAGTCCATGCATGTTTATATTTTGTTCTCCTACATCCATATCAAATCATTTGGATTTTTCAAAGGTAGGGTAATCCATCCCCCATTTTCAAAAATCTTTAAAAGTCTTATTTCCTTGGTTGCCAGTAAAATGGACACATTTATCTCATTGAGAGATTTCATGATCAGAATTTTTTGAACAAAATTAATTTCCTGTCAAAGTTCTTCTGTTAGTTAAATACAGAAATGGCAGGGTAACTCTCTGAGTGGATAATTTTAAGTCTTCTAAGAGGATTAAAACATCTGATTCAGAGACACAGCCATTAGATGGATGACTTTTCAGAGTGAAGCAAAGCTCAGCCCTGCTCCAATGTTTGTCTGGAAGCTTCTATACTTATTAGAGTTTACTTTGAAGGTATGTTACCAGTGTCTGGATTTGGTATTTCAGTAATACTGAATGTGATTGCTTATACTTAAAGTGACTTTTACTTTATTCAATAAGACATATGCAGCTATAAATATATAAATAAGGAATGAGATATTTTTCAGCTATGTTCCCTATTGGCTTAAGTTTACTGGGACTTTTGAAAGCCTTGCTGAGGCTCTGCTTTAGGATCCGACTTGGAAAATAACTGGACTTTTTTTACATTCTAGACCTGAAATCCTAATGCCAAAATGAAGTGTATTACTGCTGCTGTTCGTTTTTTGTTGCTACATGGAGCTCATAGCTGCTCCTCATGCCCAGCACCGTGAAAAGGCTCAGCCTGACATATCTTTCACCTAAAAGCTCATCTTGTCCAGATAAAAGATAATGTATCTCAGTAACATCTGTCATTTATGTGCTTGCTGTAGTAGGGATGGCCATCATTTTGTCCAAACACCTTGTTGATGCTACATCAATTACTAAAAAAAAGGGGTCAAGATCTTTATATTACTCCTAACTAGTAGCAAGCTAAATTAGCTGTTGAACTTCCAGTGTTATTTCCACTTCAGCAATAAACTGCAGCACATTGTCCTCCTGAAATGTGTGCTATGTCCTTTTGTAGAAAGATAGTCAGAAAAATACCTTCATGTGGTTAAAAGCATCATTCCAGATTTTGTGCTGAGACACAACCAAAGTATGCCAGCATGCTTGGGCTGTCTGTCTGCTGCTTTTTTCAAGTCTTGCATAAATTAAAGCAAGTGAGTAAAACCTAAATATGTGAGACATAATTGGACATCCTTAGTCACCTGTGACTCAGTAACAAATTAGACTCCCATCCAAAACCAAGCATTGCTCCAGCAGTCTTGAAAATCTCTTTTCTAAACTCCCAGCAAACCAAGGTAGCATTTTGTAAGCTCTGGCTTGAAGCACAACTTAAATTAAAACTGTGGCAAAAATTATGATTAAAAAATAAATGAGCGGTCACTCCTTTTGAATTAATTGGGTATGAATAATTTCCTTCTTGGAAGTGACAGCTGGGAGAAAATCTTCAGACTTTGCTCAGACCATAACGTGCTCCCTATGGCTTTCCATGGAGATGTGATGACACAGTTTATCAGAGAATGGGTTGAACACAGTGACTGTACTGTATGAAAACAGGACAAAACTATTTACGGTGGATAGCCGAAATTGGGAAGTACTTCATGGAGTACTCCAACTACACTGAGAGTGTCTGAACTCACTCTGGACCAGTATTTCTTTTTCCTTATAGGAAATTATTTTCTTTCTCCTTTTACCTTAGAGAATCATGGCCTTCTGAAGGTTCAGGATTCTTCAGTTGAAGATGCCTAATCCAACACTGGCTTGTCATGTAGTTTTCTCAAAAGCATTCAGCCTAACTAGGAATAAATAGAGTTGAAGTGTTGAGGTGAATTTACCAATCTATGCTACCACTGCATTTATATTTATTCATTCAAACATGCATTCAATCAGCTCTTTAATTTACTGGGTTACTTGCATGAGCATCACTAATTTAGTTTATAAACATAGCATCCAACAAAGCTTACCAGATAAATAGAAAAAAAAATGCAATCTCATAGGGAGCCTCATGTTTTAAAATATCTGCTGTCTGTTTTGTGGACTGTTTTAGGACTGAAAAGCTATTTTCAAGCCTGAAACAGCAGAAATTAATTTTGTGAATTCCTTCCTTTGAGGGACTAGATGGAAATGAGATTAATTTTTTTTCCTCAAAAATGTCTTTTAACTAGCCAAGGGTCAAGCTAAGTACTGTAGAGGCTTTCACATGCTGGAGGCATGTCTTGAGGCAGATGCTTAGGGTCCGGCCCTTGCAGATGAAGTTGGGTTCTGTAAAATGTGGATCTGTGAGCACACCTCCTTGCTCTGTTTCTGCTCAGGACTTTTCAAGAGGAGATTCGCTAAATACTGAAGGACGGTGGGGAGAGTCCTTCCATCTCTGTCACTAACATCCTGAGTTTCTACTGCTTCCTCCAGTCAGACCCGGCCATGTGTGTTGGATGAACGATGAAACAGATCCTTGACTGCTAAAAAACAGCCCTGCATGGCATTTTACTGATAGCCACACTGAGAGTCTGTCCCACTCCAGTGGGTGTCTGGTGATGTGTGTTGCAGAGTGAATGCATGTGAATCCGCAATTTATATATAAAATGTTTTGTTTAAAGCTTACTTTCTATAAGTATATTAATCTTACTGTCTCTATGTTTTTATGGTTCATGGCATGCACTAAAGAGTTTGCTCATACGAGTAAGAAGCAGTGAAAGCAACTGAGTTATTGAAAGCTTTTGCCTTTTTACAACATCACTGTGCTAAACAGCCAGATGTATGTGATGCTCTGTTTATTTAACACATCCCTGTTTATTCCCATAGAAAAGCCAAGTCATCTCTTCTAAATCAGTAGTCTAATCCTGAACATAAAGAGGCCCCAGCATTTCTGAAGTTATTAAAGTTAATTCATTTTTCTGATATAATATCAGGAAATTAGGTTCAAGTTAAATACCATAAAAATGTAGATCAATATAAAAAGCAAGACACTGAGACCATTAAAAAGAAATTGAAGTAAAAATACTCATCCAATATCACTACCCTCAAATGTCCTTCATTGCACTGAAATTTATATTTTGAATCCAAGTATGGTGTTCATGTGTACTATTTGCTTGGAAAACCAGAATAATTTCAGCAAAAATAAGCAGAACTTCACAATGGCTAATTGCATTTCCATACCCCATGTGATTACAAAGAGAGAGTAGTGATAAGGGTATTCCCTTGACATGACTACCTATTCCATCCCATTATTTTCAATAATCATTCTTTAAATAGTTGGACAGTCTCAGGGTTTAATTTTCCAAACTCCTTCTATCTATGTGCAGAATAGAAGTAGTGATTAATTTTTCAAAAGGCTTTGTTAAAGCCTTCACTGTTGAAAAATTAGGCTGCAGGAATGATAACACAAAACACAATTGTTGCTGTTGTCTCTATAATGCTTTCTCTTCTGGAATACTGGATTTCACCAGTTGATGTGTCTAAATACTGCATAGAAATTGGCACCTGTTGAGCTGAACATCAGATTTTTCTTTTTAACTGAGAAATAAACATTTCTAGAATTGAAGTTTTTGCCAATAATAACCGTGTTAGGATATACATTTTTATACTGATCAGTGATCATACACACAGCAATTTTTTAATGCTTTTTCTGGTATTTTTTGTAACGTGGCATAGCTAGAATTTTGTACAACAAGGAACGGAATGTACCAGGGAAGAGGGCTCTTTTCAGAAAGCAGTGATCAGATGTCCTAGGCCTGGCTTGGAAGCAATACTGGCATGGTAGTTTTTTGCCCTGAATTATAATGCACGACAAGAAACAGAAAATAGGAAATCATGGCTGTAGCAAATCACAAAGCAGCAGAGCCACAGACAGCGAGCAGAAGACAATTCCCCAGATGCCCTTCCCATTGAATTTTCTGTGCCTTTGGCACTGTCTGTAAGTACTTATGCTGAATCTCATGACCTAAATGCAGAAGGGGTATCTTTTCATTTCAATCATCTAGCTGTAGAAGGAAGATGTGGTTTAAAACAGAACAACCCAGGAATAAGAGATTTTAGGAACTGGTCTTGCGTCTTGGTGATGTCAATGAAACAATGTCCTGATCTTAAACCACTGAGTATTATAGCCATAAAGAAACAAAATCAGGAGAGAGAGGAACCCAAGAAACTCTGTATTACATAGCATTTCCAAGCTATATGGATTTAGTACACAAGCACAACTACTCAGAGCAAGACAGGGCAGAGCAGGGAATGCTACTTCAAAATAAGCTTCTTTTATTTCTCATTTAGCTTTCAGGTTGAAGGCAACTAAACAGATCCTATCTGTTTGGCACAGGCCACACTAAAGAAGATATAGGCTAGCAAGAAAAGTACAAGTCTAAATTTTGCAAGAGGTTTATATGCAGTTTGCCAAGCCACAGAGTAAATTGTTACTATTAGCTGCACTCCCTGAACCAGAGCTCACATGTGCATGTCTATTTGCTGTGCCATTCCACCTCTCTTTCCTACACTTATTTTTGACAGGAAGCATGAAGATTTAATTCTGAAGGAAAACAAACCAAAAGTCTATTTGGTTTCCTAACACTTTCTTTTCTCTTCTCTCTATATTTAAGACTTTATTTAATAAATTCATTGACATATCTGCAGGATTTTGCCTCAAGTTCTCTTTGTGCCACTCACAGGATATCACTGGTATCCCACCTTCGGTAACAATCTTCAGGAATAAGCACTACCCTGGGCACCCTATGGTGTTCTGCCACCCTTTAGTATCACATTTACAAGCACAGTTTATTCCTTTCTGTGCTGACCCCGAAGACAGATGTCTGTTGTCTCTCCATTCAGTGTGAATAAAAGCAGCAATGGTTTTGATTTGTCCTTTGATCCTTTGAGTTTTACTTTGCTGTGATCAAAGGCTGAAAAAATCATTTTAGCAAGACTGCATGAGAGTAGGTGGCCAGGAGAAACACAAGTGTAGGGTGTGGTCTCTGTGTTCAGCAGTATCAAAATAGTGTCTCTCCATAAAGGAAAGTTTGGAGAAGAAAAGGGCAACAGACCCTTTTTAATGTAAAATGGGGACATCCATAATATTTCTCTAATCACAGAAAAGTAATGTGGGTACCTATGGCACCTAGATATTCTCATTCTGCTCCAGGTAATCATTTAGAAAAATTAAAACTGTCACACATAAGTATGTGAAGATTACTAAAACGGAAGGCAACAGTGCAAAGATAGAAATAGAAGTAAAATAAAATTACTTTAAAATACACCCTCTATGCGAGATGTCAAGTCCTAGTCAGATTATAAAAGGGATTAAATAACTTCAAAGGAAAATTAATACATAAAGTTGATTCTTAACATCAGAACCTGGTCTGCCTGAGCACAAATGTTAGAATTCCTTTAGATCTCAAATATGTTGATTTCTTTCTGCCCTCTAACAGCACAAATTGCCTTGCTGGGTAAAGTGGGCATGGACAAATGGCCATCAAGGAATTTGTCAGTTTTACCTGGCTAAAACCTCTGTGTTTCTTTACAAGACAGAAAATATAAGGAAGGTAGATGCTGACATGTGATAAACTGTCATCATTTTACTGGAGATATTCAGTAATTCTCCTGTGGCTATTTATAGTCATGCTGAAATTTAGGAAGATTTACCAACCTACTAGTACTGCTTCCCTGGTGGGAAAAAACCCAACTTCCTTACACATCTAAAAATTTTTCTAAAGCAGTGAATAGAAATGCAGTAAAAACTGAATGTTCAGAATTTTTACAGCAACTTTTATCCCTCCAATTATCTGGTTTTTATATTTAATGTTGGCCATTTTATGTTGCAGCAGGTTTGTACACAATCCTGAACTAAGTTGAAGGTAATCTTACTCTTTCCCAGACTTCATTTAATTTTGGGTCACCTATAGAACTTAGCTGCCCCAGGAAAATTGTTCAGGTTTTAATTAAAATTGCTTTTGGAGCCCCAAACTAAGGACACAATGTAGTGCTCAAGAAATCTAAACATTAAACAGAGCAACTAAAACCTAGATAATTTTAGTGGAGTTTTTGCTTTGAAAAAAAATAGGAACAGAATGCCCAACTCTCTTAGTCTTGTAGGAAATATTTTATCCTAAACTAATATAATTACAATTAAGAACAAACTGATGATTTCCACAGTTTGTTAATTAAACCAGATTTAAATGAGAATTAGTTTTCTTATATCTGATTTTCCCCAAACTCCAGGATTTTTTCAGAGGATCCTGAATTCAGAGCAACTGAAATAACTATTCACTATGACACTATAGGTTTTCTAGGGTCAGTTTCTGATATGAGCCTCCTGTTAGCTTTTGTTGGGATTTTGTATCACCCACATAAGTCCTTTTAATCATAAGCATTGAAGCGACAGCTGTGGTCACCACTTGGGCCAGGATAATGAGGACTGCTGCCCAGATCTCTGGGTTTAAGGGAGTATTAGACATAGACCAGCAGTCCAGCATGAAGCAACTCAAGGTTTCATTGCTATTTTGCATCAACAGAAGAAAGGCAGGATTCAGGAATCACTTTCTGGTTCCTTTCTAGGCTCTGAGGAGAACTGATCTACGTTAGCCACAGGCTATTCTCTCTTGGTCCCTGTTTCTTTCCCCCCTCTTGTTCCTCATTCATAGCCCTTTTCTTTCTTTGGATTGCTCGTTGACATCCTCGTTGCACACAACCAGACTCCTCAACCTTGCCTCAGTTTTTCTCCATACTTCCAGGATCTGACCTTCCATGTGTTGCTACCTCTGTACAGGTGCTGTATTTCATTATTTAGCTTTGCCAGAACCTCACAGAAATACCCCTTCTAAAGCCTTGTGAGAAGTCCTTGCCTTCCCAGACCATATCTTGATGTTCTTCAATTCCAAAGTAGGTGTCCTTCAGGATTTTATATCTAGTGTCTTCCCACAGAAACAAAGGAATGGGATCTTTCAGAGCAGATGACATTCTTTTTTAGTGCAGGAAACTGCCTCCTGAACCAGAAGTAACTTCAGACGAAAATAAAATGTTTCGTTTCCAGATCTCCTTTAACTCCCAGATCAAACTTAAACAGATACAATTCATAAGTTTATATCCTTTTCCTTTGTGCCAATACTCTACATCCCATGATGGCTGATTTACTTACAAATTGCAAGCATGTCCTCCTTTTTATTTTTACTAAACTAAATAAGATATGCTCTAAACTAAATAAATTCTGCTCTTCTAATCCCCCTCCTCCAGGTGCAGTTTTCCCACTCATTTTAATTCTCCTGCTCTTTACCTGTTTGAGTCTGGATTCATCTTCATTAAACATAATCATCCAGAATAGAACAAAATATTGCAGACTTGGCCTTAGACATTAGCACTAATATACTCTTTTCTGTACTGGAGATGTTACATCTAGAGCTTTCACATACATTTTAAGGCTATGTATGTCAGACTGATGTCTCATATATTCCCATAATGGACTTAGACTTTCTGTTGCTTTATCCTCATCAATTTTTAAGGGTTGACAAGTTCCAAATTTATCGATGAAATTTGTGTTATTCATTGCTAAATGCACTTCTATAGTACTGAACCCTATTTGTGCCATTCCAGTTGTCAGTGATATTCTGAAGTGTACCCTGAATTATATTATAACTCTTCTTGAATATTGTCAATGCCTTACAACTGCTTGTTATCACATTTTGCACACTGCCATTCTTGGCATCAAGGTCATTAATAAAAATATTTAATGATTTCTGTCTCAAGACTGATCTTTGAGGAGTAATCACTGTACCACCAGATAGATGCTCTTTCAGCACATTCTAGAGCTCACTCTCTATTTTTTTCCTTACTAATATAATTGTCCTATAAAATTGCATCATCTACACTACAGTTATTCTCCCAGCTTCCTACATGCTGTCAGAGTGAAGAAAAGAAAATGCAGTATCCCTCATCTGTTAAATCAATTCCCTAACAAAGAAGGATGTGAAGTCAGTATATTGTGAGACATTTTCAGCAGAATCAAGTAATATTTTATCACATTTTCACTTACTTTATGCTTTTAGTTTTTTCTCCACCAACATTTCTGCAAAGATGTACCATGCCTAGGAGGCCAAACACATGGACCCTGTTATAATGCCCATGCCCCCACCACATGTATCTCAAATATTTTCCTTGTGCTTGTTGCCATTTTGTGATATGGTCCAAACCCACAATAATTCTGTGCAAACTCCTTGCTACGTGTGTCAGTTCTTTCTGTATCCTGCAACCAGTGGTGTGTCCAACCACAGTGGCTCAAGCTCCCTGTGTTCTGTATATCCAGTTCAGATGAGCTTATTTCAAGTTCTAAACTCTCATCTCTTTTACACCTCCTGACCGCAACCCTGTACTAAACA
The DNA here is from genome assembly GCA_013400515.1 of Erpornis zantholeuca. Classification (NCBI taxonomy): domain Eukaryota; kingdom Metazoa; phylum Chordata; class Aves; order Passeriformes; family Timaliidae; genus Erpornis; species Erpornis zantholeuca. Next base: position 40,588 of record VZTN01036227.1, on the reverse strand, counting down.
TCCCATCCTAATTACAGAGGCTGATATCTATTAGCTAGCTCTGCAGATGTTCAAAATCAACAACCACCACTTCACCTGCCATGCTAAATATGCAGTACATCTGCAAACCAGTAGGCTGCAGTAGCCTCTGAGGAAGGGAGTGAGCCCCAGCTAGAAATGATTTCCGCACAGGAGGAGAGAGCATCCTGCTCCCGAGGGCAGAGAATTTAATTATTTAATTTCTCCTCAACCCAAGATTCTCAGTCCAAGGCTCAGTGTGTGCCCAGATGGCCCTGCCCTCCTGCTAGTCTTGCCTGTTGTTATTCCCTCATGCACACTGGCTCCAGGGCTCCAAACAAGCTGCTACACCCAGTCCACCACTAATTTGCTGTGCAGAGGAGTGGCTTGCAGGGCTGTTTCAAGGCAAGTGGCAGACAGGCTAGCATCACTGCAGCTAGGAAGGATGTGGCTTTGGCCCTTAGGATGGCTATTTTAACAGAAACCAGATAATACTGAGGACAAGAACATGATTTTGTAAAGTGACTTCAAGGCAGCAGGATGCATCTTCCAGCTGAAGCTGGGATTCAAGGACACACCAATATTACCATCTTAATTTGGGGCCAGGACGCAAACCGGAGCCCCAACCTGCTGGGCCCCCACACTACTTACCTGCTGATTTGTAGTCTAGCTGTCAGCTGGCTCTCCAAGAAGGCTGCAGGGCTGGGATATGCTGCAAGTCTGACAGCTGCACTGGCAAGCAGTTGGCACTGGCCATGCTCAAAAAGAGGTTTCTTCTGAAAGAAGCTCAAGCTCACCTTCCTGCACAGCCAACAGAGGCATATCTCACACCCTGGACTCCTCTAAAACCACAAATAGTGTCAAAATAGTGCTGATATCTTGGTCATTGTGATGAAGTACAGCAGGCTCTGACTATAAATGATTTGTTCAAAGTCAAGTAAGAAACCTGTTGGCACAAAAAAAGAAAAAAAGCTCAGTTTTTCCAAATTTCAGAGATAATTTCAGCCATATTTGTTCACACTTTAAAAGAAAAATTAAAGCTTTACAGTTGAAGATGGATGAACTATTCATAGCAAATAATGTAGCCATCAAACAGAGACTTTTAGTCACTTGATGTATTATCAATGAATAGACTGATTTTTATGAATATGCTCATTAGCTGTAATTGTTTAACAAATCATTTATCTGAAAAAGTTTCATCCCCTGAGTTGTCTCTGTTCTACTTGCTTTTTGATTATTCACTAGATGTGGTACATCATTACTTTGCTCCCTCATAGAATAAGTGAAATATTAGCAGTATCTGTGAACACTTGCAGCATGAATATTCATTTGTGAATGCACATGTTATATGACTTGTCATTAAAGGCATCCATTATCGCCCTATGAAGAGTAGCTTGACTCTTTTTAAAAATAAATGTAATTTATTGTGGCATCTATTCATTATCAAGGTTACTCTAAAATACAACTAAGTAATTACCTTTAAATGTTAATTCATCCCTTGCTGCAAATATTTTTTCTTTTAAATACAAATTTTAAATGCTGCTATAAACAGAGGAATGGGTTTCTTAACCCTGGCACTGCCAAGCATGGGTTATTTTCAGGGAATGTCTACACTGAAACCTGTGATAAGAATTTGCAGTCATGTATACTATGTGTTCCTGAAAGAATTTACACTGTAAGAGGCTGAGAAGAGTGGCATCCAAAAGTTAAAGAGAAAAAAAGAGAGAAGGGAAGAAACATGAGACATTCACAGGAAAAACTAAATCCCCCAGAAAACAATAAATATGCCATAAAGTAAACAAGTTGAAACTAAAGTTGGAGTGCTGTGGAACGGTTAAAAACCTCGACAGCATGTAATGATAAATGACTCAAGAGAGTTGAAGATGGAAATTCTGCTTGTAATTCAGGCATATTAAAGGAAACGTCAGATCTGTGTAAAGGGCTGGCATTAACTTATTTGCCTACACTGGAAAATATTATACATTGTTTTGAAATGATTTTTTTCTTTATCTGGAAATAGCACTCTGAGTGCTACTGCTGTGCCATTGCAATAGCTTCTCATGTGTAAAATCGATATCTGCTAAATATGGCATACCAAGTGAGGTAGTGACAAATAATGGACCACAATATGATTTGTTAGGGGTTCTTCTGATGTTCTGCTAAAGAATATGGTTTTAAATGCTCCAGTGTCTGGCGTACCCACAGTGAATTGCCCTTATAAAAGCTCTGCTGAATGTTTTTAAAAACAGAACTTCAAAAGCCTTAGAAAGAAAATCAGATCCCTGCTTGGTGACAGAGTTTCAGGGAATGGTTGCAATAATTGGATAGAAATGTTTTCATACAGTTCAGCAGGAAGTTGACAATCTCTGATGTCATCACTACTGCTAATGAGAGTATAGACATTTCTGATAAACTATGAGAAAATGAAGCAGATTGTGTGATGAAAGGTAAAGGAAGTTAAAGCTGTTTCATCGATAAAACAGTAAATATAAAAAAGAACAGCAAAACATGGGTGCAGAAGCCAAGTGTCTCTTTGGAGGGTGCTACCTGCTCACTTCAGCAATTGCTAAGTAGAGGTAGGTCAGCAGGAGAAACAGGAGGCCTTCTCACACATCTAGAAAGGAAGGAAGAAAAGAAGCTGCACTCTGAGCCTACAAATAGTAAGTCAGAATGGGCCAAAAAAGAGGCAGTGGATCTGCTGCCACAATGGAGTGAACTGTGTAAATATGTCCAGAAATTAAAACCTGGGACCCACTCTGGAGGAATAGAAGACAAGAGACTGACTCCGACCCTTGTGTAGTCAGTACTGTGTATCTTCAGTCAGGAAGATGGACATACTTGACAGAGCCCCATTTAGTGCTGGGGCTTGGCACCTCTGGAGAATCCTTCTAGAATCCTCTTGCCCTTTCCAGGAGCTTCCACAGAAAATGTTCAGTATCTACCACTGGAGAACGACACTTTGGTACCTGGGAACAGAAAAACAGAAGCAAAGATAATAGAAGAGTGGAGCAACTAAAGAATATAGTGTGCTTAGAGTGCTTACAACTGCAGGAGTAAAAAGGGAAAGGTCCTAACAAGAATTTGAGGTCTTAGTGGAGATGGGTAGAGCCACAGCAAAGAATGATAACTTGTTTTAATATGCGAAATGAAAAGCAGAGTAGACTCAGAACGTGGAAGAAAATACAGACCAAAAAAGAAATTTGCTTTTGAACAGAGTTGCTATATTAGTGAAAAACAAATAATTTTCCAAATTAGTTTAAACAAGAATAAAATGGGCTGAAAAGAACAGATGTGTATGGATTTTCAAGAAAGAAAAGTATTCAGGAACAATCAAGATCATTATATCAGCATCACTAAGGATTTCCAGTGGAAGAATTAGGTCCAGCAACTTGAGTAGTACCTTGAATATAAATGGAGCGAGTGTTAATTTCAAAATCGATGGCAGACATCAAGTCCAGCTGCACATCAAAATTACAATTAAAAACTGAAAAGAAAACCTAGTCATGTGGAACACAGGTGGTAAATCTAACATTTTACGTTGGAAAGGCTACTTCTAGTGTGAATACTTGAGAACTGGTAATAAAGTGAATTGAAATCCTGACAGATTATGTAGATTGGCTCTGGTCTTCCTTTCTATGCTCTACTCTATGTAACTAAATTTGATTTTAGTACTAGTATCTTCAAAATTGTGTTGCTTATGATGGTTAGGGTACGAAAGGTAAATCAGGCTATTCAAATGCTTCACTGTAAATTATTCCTTTGTGGTTCTTCTGTCCTAATACAGATGTTTGAAATTTCCAAAATACAGCTAAAGGAATGCTGCCTATGCCCATCTTTCTATTGATATATTATTCATACAACACAGATTGAAGAAAAATTGCCTCAATAAATTGTGTTATTTGATGCAACAGCAGTTATAATGTTGTTCTTGTTGTGTTGGCATCACTGGAAAGATATTTCATTGTTGTAATATCATAGAGATTTTTATATTTTATTCAGTTTAGCACCATGCAGTTTATTGCTTTTAGCTGATGTTTTGATTTTTATTCCCCCGTGCCACCAGATATTCCATTTAAAAATCATAATTGTATGACTTCCTTTATGGTGAGTGAATTCTACCTTGTAAAAACCCTTAATAGAATTTAATTGGATTCGTTGGAGTTTTCAGCAGTCATTTTATCCTGAATAAGAATAGACACAAATTTCTCCCTCTCTAAACTAGTGGTGAAAACATTCTTTTATAATATGAGACTTAGGAATAGAATATTTTCTTAGATTCCCACTTGAAATACTGCACCATCAGTTCCTGGAATCTTCCTGGCATAAACATTTTTAAGGCATGAAGTAGTTGCTGAAGGTAAAGGAGCCTGCAGGAAACCCCAAATCCCAGCACTTGCCTCTCAGGTTTAAGAAAAATTTCATTTGAAATTTGGTTGCTTTGTTAATTGATTTTGTCAAAAACAGTGATGAAGTAGAAGAACTGCATGAGTAAAATCAGGAATTTTCTATATTTTGGCTAAATACCTGCATAAATATTTATATCTAGACAGTGTGTTGGGTATCTTCACTGATACCATTATCCTGTGTGGATATAATTGAATGAACAGGATTCAGAATGGAATGATATTTCAAGATTTGAAGGTACTGAGGCAACTTGTGCTACTTTCTCCAAGAGTCAGCATACAATCCAAAATGCATGGTGACACCCTCTCTCTAAAATAATTTCTTGTCTTTCTTGTGAGTTTCCAAATATATGACAAAAGAGAGTGAGGAAAAAAGCGACAAATATAGATGTTGATAATTATAGGAAAAGCCTTCTGGCACGTCCAGAAATAGAATGCAAACTTCTGACTCATAGGTCTGCATCCTGGCCACTGCACCACACTGCTTTTTCTAGAGACATATTTTTATGGAGTAAATGCATACTTCATAAATATTAAGATATATTGTAAAATTGCCACCAAAACCTCATTTTAAGTACTGTTAAGGGTTTACTGTGCTTATACACATTTTAAAATAATTCACTACTATTGCTTAATATTTTATAAATCATCAATGTTAATACATCTGAGCTGGGCTATGAAAATCTTTCAAGCATAAGTAACCAGAATTTTGCAAGGATCTTTATTTTATGAAGAAATACAAAAATGGCAAATGATTATGGTGTTTTCATGAGCAGAGGCAGTATGCTATTGTGAATTAAATTAGTTTTAGCTTAACATTTTGTCAACATAGAAGAACACTGTGTGTGTCTGATCTTCATTATCCATTCTCTCTGACTTCATTGCTTTTAGGAAGACATTTTGCAAACAGTTTGAAGGATATCTTAATTAAAAAATCCTAAATATAAAACATTCTGGTTTCTAAGAAACATATGAGCTTAGTAGCTTAGTAGCTTAAATGTGTTCTCCACGTAGCATTTACTGTCTTAAATATGTGCCCTTTTTGCTCAGGTCACTGAGTTCTAGAAAGTCAATTTGCACTTTTTGCATACCTGTTTCTTGGATACATAAATTATATGGAGAGATTCCAGTACCTGAAGGGACCCTACAAGAAAGATGGAGGGGGACTTTTTAAAAGGGCATGTAGTAACAGGACAAGGGGGAATGGCTGCAAAGAGAGGAGCTTTAGATTAGATACTGGGAAAAAATTCTTTACTGTGAGAGTGGTGAGACACTGGCACAGGTTGCCCAGAGAAGCTGTGGAAGGATGGAACATCCCTGGAAGTGTTCCAGGCCAGGTTGGATGGGGCTCTGAGCAACCTGGTCTAGTGAAAGGTGTTGGACCTAGATGACCTTTAAGGCTCTTTCCAACCTAGGCCATTCCATAATTCCATTATTCTATAATACATATTAGGGAAGCACAAGAAATACATATCTAAGATCACACATTTAAGCAGGTTAGTAGAAATAACATACATATATGCCACCATTCTTTATATTTATTAGTTTTAGGCAAACTGTCTCATATTTTAACATTTTAATATATGAGAAAGGAGAAGGTTCGGGGTTTGTGGAACATCATTTTCCCTTCTATGTGCACAGACAACCAAGCAGTCAGGATGGTCTACTTGGCACAGGAAACTATCTTCAGGAGTATAGCCTAGCTACAGCCACTGGTGGTACGTGGGCAGCAAAAGGAGACAGAAATAAAATCAGCTCCTATTTAGTTCAAAATCTAAATGCTGAGGACATAATAAATCAAAAGACCAGAAGAAATGAAGACACTTTATATGCTGATGTATGGGCAACAGGTGAGAGATACTCAGACTGCTTCCTTATGAGCATATATTTCACTTATTCACTGAAGCAAGAAGGGGGCATATTAATCAAATTTCTAAAAACTTGATATAGTCTAATATATTCCTTCTGACGGATGAAACAGCAAAAGCTGCAGAGGAAGGGTGTCCTTGATCATTCAGCACTCCCAAGTCATTGAATGCCTGAGACCAAAAGGTTTTCAATCATTATGCACCACCATTCTAACAGAAAAATCACAATATGGATAGAGTGAGCATGTTCTTCCTTCCATCAAATCTGAGTGCAGAATGAGCTCCAAAAGTATTCTATAATAACATGCAGGGAGGAAAGTTAATTATTGTGCATCCTTTCTCTTCACCTGGCAGATGTTTCAGCAAAAACTACACTTCTGCCCCTGGAACTTGTAAAACTATAGGTGAATATTTCCTGACCTGGAATTTCCTGGGGACATTGTATACTACAGAAATTCCTTGATTATCAGGCTAGTGATGCCTAATTCAGTGGGAGTGATGAAGTCTGATTTAAATTCCTTATGTGGAAAGAGAATATATAACTGTGTAACCAGTATGTTTCAGACTTGGTGCTTTAAAAGGGCCAACTTAGAAATGCTGAAAATAACTATGAGTCAAATCAGTTGAGAAAAAAAAATAAAAACGGAAGCATCTGAGACATGAGTGGAACTACTTCACATTATATTCAAAATCCACCATCTAAAAAAGTGGAAAAATATCCACACTGCTTATAAAAGCAACTTAATAAGGGAAAAAAGCAGGTACAAATTTATATTTAATTTATATGTGTATGTATATATATTTAAAAAATGAGATGGGGAGTTTATCCATAAATGTTCAAAGTGTTCTGACTGTGGTTCATTATTTTAAAATGTGTATAAACATGGGGTAAACTCTCAACATAGTGCTCATAATAAGCTTTTGATGAGAATACTCTTCATTCCTCTGTTTAATATTTATGAAATAAGCATTTACTTAGTGAAAGTAAGCCTTTAAGTGAGGCACATTTGTCTGTGACCAGAATGAAATGAATATAAATAATATAAGTTAGAAAATAAGAGTTATAGGGAATATATAAAATGAAGAAAGGGGAACATGATGAAAAACCTCTAGTCAGCAGAGTTAAAAACAATGCAAATTAGACTTTTAAATAAACTAGGAACAAAAGAAAGCCTGAAAACAGTGTCTGTCCATTGCTTTTATAGATAGAAATACTGGTCTCTGTCTTGGCTCAACTCAGAATCCCACTGCAATAATGATGCAGACTCATTCCACTTAATTGAGGAAAGGCAAAGTGGTCTGTCATAAATGTGCTTTTCCAGCAGTGGGATGAGGCAGCTAAGCCCTGTGGTGATGAGGGCACAGGGATAGTTCCCATGCTACCAACACTCTGGTCACTTCTGCTTCACCACTTCCTTAAGTGAGGTGTTCTAAAGGAGAACATCCGTGTCACTGTATCCTACACAGGAGCTGATTTTTGTTGTTGCATTGGGTTTGCACGGCCAAGCTTTGGTTGTGGGGGCACTTATAGGGGTGGCCTCTGTGAGAAGTTGCCAGAAGCTTCCTCCATGTCCAACAGAGCCAATCCCTGGCACTCCCAAAGATGGAAGTGCTGCTGGTTAAGACAGAGCCAATTAGAAATGGTAGTAATGCCTCTGTGATGACAGATTTAAGAAGGAGAAAGAAAAAGGTATTGCACAATTGTACTTGTGGCAAGAGAACAGTGGGGTCAGAACAGGTGAGAAGAACAACCCTGCAGACACCAAGGCCAGTGGAGAAGGAGGGGGAGGAGGTGCTCCAGGCACGGGAGCTGAGATTCTTCTGAAGCCCATGGTGAAGACCAAGGCAGTTCTCCCCCTGCAGCCCTTGGAGATCCATGGGGATGCAGAGATCCACCCACTGTCCGTGAAAGAGTGATCCAGGTTGCAGCAGTTTGCAGAGATCTGTTTCTTGTGAGATGGGCTCACACTGGAGAGGTTCATGGAAAACTGTCTCCCATGCGAAGGACCCCACATTGGAGCAGAGGAAGAACTCCTTGCCCTGAGCAGTGGGAGAAACAATGTGCAATGACCTGACCATAATCTACATTCCTTGTCCCCATGCAGTGCCAGGGAAGGAAGCATTGCTGGGAGGGAGGGGCAGAGCGGTAGGGGGAAGGTGTTTATAAGGATTTATTTTACTTCTCATTATCCTGCCCTGATTTTATTAGTAATAAATTTATTTAAATCTCTAATTGGAATCTGTTTTACCTATGGTGACAGTATGTGGTCAGTGATCTCTCACACTCCTTATCTCAACTCATGAAACCTTTGTTATATTTTCTCTCCCCTGTTCAGCTGTGGAGGGGGGTGAGAGACAGGCTTTGGAGCCTGGGATCCAGCCAGGGTCAACCCAGTACAATTGTCTTGATCTTCCTACCGGGAGCTAAGTATTTACCTTTGGTTTGTTTGTTATCTCTGAAGACTCCCTGGGAGGCTGCATGAAGAAGACCTCTGTAAAATCCTACAGTCCCACCCCACCTACAGCATGCTGGTCAGGCAGCTGTCAAAGAGCCTTGATCACCTTCCAACGAAATGATGGAGAGCCAGAAGCCCGGAAGCTCAAAGATTACCGACCTGCAAACTTCTCAGCACCTGGCTCTTTTCTAATCCAAACTCCCATGGGAATCTGGAAGTCTGCTAACGAGCTAGGAGACGCAAGGGCCACAGGGTGTTCAGTTAAGGATCAGAGAATTACATGAACAGCCCCAGAGTCGTGATTCTTGGCCTTCCCTTTTCCAAAAGGACTTCATCTGTCAGGGCTTTGACTGCATACTCTAAAAGTAAATGTATTGCAAATCCTGTGCAAAGAAACCCTGTCTGCAGTGGTCCTGATAGCAGCTACAGGAAGAGGTAGTCTTGGAGACTGGAGATGATTTAGCCTCTAGCTTCTGTACTGGGGAGGAGGAGGTGAAAAAATATCCCAGCACAGGACACAAAGAAACTTTAGGTAGTGTGAGGTGGAAGAAAACAGCCTATCAGAAGTGTGTTATTGCAGATGGGAAAATGCAATGGGAATTGTATTCCTAGTCCCACAGACACAGTCGTCTATTAATGTTAATGCACTCATCCAATGTCACAATGTCATTGTGCCCCAAACAATTATTTAGTCAGGCTGGAGCTTGGGGTCATCCATTGGATCAGCAGTCAGTATGGCAGCACTGCTTGTGTGCGTACAGCAAGGTGTTTACAGAGCAACAGCAGAAAGGGGACGTCAGAGGGGTTTCTGTAGGATCTGTAGCCAGAGGAAGGCACTGCCTGGAATTTCTGGACAGGGCCTTGGGAGCAGGTCTCAAAAGCCATCATAGTCATCACACTGTACCTACCAATATGCTCTTCAGAGATACCCTGAATCCCACAATAAGAAGGTCTCGAGATCTTTCCATTTTGATGGATGCTACATTTAAATAAATGGTAGAAGGACTTCTCCATCGAAAGCAGTTTGGTAGACACAAAGAAAATCACCAAATAGAGGCCAGCAACTTTTTATGTCCTTTCTGGTCCACAAAGAGCACAGAGCTTTTTAAAATTACTTTTAGGGAAGCTGTCTGTTCCTTCTCCTGAATGATGTTGTTCAGGGTTGGCTATGGTTTTGCTTAGTCTCATCTCAAACTTTTAGTTCCACAGTCAGTGTACCTACGTCCATCTGTAGGCAACACTTCATGTGATTTGGGAATGCCCAGCACCTTTTCAAGTCCTTCCTTTTCTCAGGGCTTCTTCCACCCACACAGTTAATTGTCACGCCACTGTGAGCCCCATGCCGGAGGTAAGTTTTCAGCTCAGTTCCTCACAACATGCCTGGACTAAAACTCATGGTACAATCTTCCAAAAAAGGCACCATCCCAGCTTTGCTGTGGCATACTTAATTCTCTTAAAGCCCAGGGCATTTCAGCAATGTTGGACTGGAAAATCAGTGCAGTTCTACATTGCATTGAAGGTCACATCTGAAGGTTTTTATGTTAAGCAATCATAGGCCTGTGTTTCTAAAAGCAGTGTTATGTTAGAAATTTCAGTTTTACAGGTGCTTAATCAAAAAGGCTGTAAAGAATTAATTTTCTGTGAAACTACAGAGGATTGGCTTAGAAATCAACTCTTACAAAAAGAAGAAACCATTGGGAAAAAAAAAAACACAACAGAAAAAAAGAGGCATTATCGTACTGATTTCCCTACAGTAGTATTTTTCCAAAATTTTAAAACAAATTGATTTGGAGAATGCATCAAATGTCTTCTTTCCTTTCTATCTTTCTCTTGAAGTATGGTTTGAACCAGTACTTCAGACACATGTATTTTAAACTATTTACTTTATATTGTGATTTGCATACTGCCAAGTATTTAAATGTAGTTGTAATTACAGTGGTTGGGAGTGACAAACACCAGGAGACCATCTATCAAGCTAATTTATCTCCCTATCTGTATCAGTATCAATCCACTCACTGTTCTTCTTTCACAGTATCTAAGATAATATGGTATTTACAGTGTTACGTGTTTGCCAGATGCATGTTAATTAAGCAAGAGGAGATTTAAATGTGTCTTTGGCTGGTTTATTCATTCAGCTGTCTCGAGAAATACTCAAAAGTAATTTCCATTAACTGCTGTGCTATTTGCTGGTGAGGACAGAAATGGTCATTAGTGACTCCCTGCTGCTGAATGCAGCCCTCCACTTCATCATAATTCTTGGGGAAGGTTCGCTTCAACGCTAAAAGAAACTCTGTGTATCATTGTTCCAAAACCGCTGCCTTGTCGCAAATGCCAGCATAGATTGATATTTATTTTTAAGCTTAGAATGTGAGTCTTAACAGCTGAAACAAAATCTATGCATAAGCAAAGGGAATGCTTTTTCTAACAAACTTCAGGAAGAGGGGAAAAGAACATTTGTGAGTCCAATTAATCTGGTATTCTCATAAAAACCTAGGTCTGGGTCTTCAACATCTTAAACCAGGAAATGTTTTTGGAAGATTTCTTTTACACCTTTTCTGTTTCCTTCTTTGTGCCAACATGATGTGCAAAACTGTCTGAAACAGGATAGGGGTGGACACTCCCAGATAAACATAAGGAAATTACTTACTGCTTATTCATGCCCTGTGCCATTCTGTGCTGTAGACTCCCTAGGGCTGAATTTATTTAGAGAACCATTTTAGGATGTACAGACCTTGCTTGGTAGGCCTTCCTGTGTCATATTTGCACATAGATGGAACTATTCTTGAAGATTTTCTCCATTCTATAGGACAAAAATAGACTTTTCTTTAACAGCAGATGACTACTGTACATGTCCTTGTCCCAGCCAGCTATTCCACAATTCCACAACCAGCATATTTACTGCACAACCGATGTATTTATTGTGGAATTTCGGAGAAAATGTCACTTGGCATTGTTTTTATAGTTCCCATATTTTTCTCTCACTGTATCTGGAGGTTGTAGCAGAATAGAATCTTGTTCCCCATCAACATTGTGATAGGAAAAAGAAATAAGTGGCTGTTGGTTTGTTGGTTGGTTTTTTTGCTGTAGTATGTTTTCACTTTCTCCACAGCACTGTGACTATTTAGGAATGTGATAAACCTTATCATGCTGGGAAGTAACTTGAGAATGGGAGAGTTTTTGTGGGAGTTCAGTCCTACTTAAGACATACTATGTGAATGTGACACAAAGGGCATCAGTCTTCAAATATCTTAATTAATGGGCTCAAAACTGTCAATAAATCAATCCATGGGAATTCATGGTGGGGAGAAAAAAAGCAATACAATGAATCACTTCACTTTGGGCAATTTCATGTGCTTAATCACTGTGGAGAGCTGTCTCTTTTAGGTACACTGTCTTGCAAAGGTACCAAATGATCTTTCACTCAATTCAAAATTCCCTGCTAGTCTTTTAAACAGACTCCCCTCCAAAACAGCATATGAAATATCCCTTTAATTATACAGGCACCTAAACCTACCCATAAATTGATGCTAACATGCATATCAAAGATTTTCTACAGAGCCGTACAATGCCAGAAGCATTTTCTGTTTCATAAAAATCTTAATGAAGCTTAAAACACAACTTCTAACATCTTTACTTAGAGATATAGAACCTTGTAGGTTTTTTTAACAAATACGCTCACTGATTTCTTTAATTACATGCAATAAAGTGTACAGGTTTATATACACATCAAATTAATAAAATGATATTATCTAGAGAAATGATGTTCTTGTGCATAGAGAATATTTATTAAAATGGGAATGAGGACCCATGCTGAGTCTATGAACTCTGACTGCTTTGAGAGGAACAGTATGATTTATGACTTACAAGTAAGCTGTCCTCTCCACCAAGAACCTACCTCTCATTCCCTTCCAATTTGGGGACATTTTCATCATTTTTCAGTATTTTTGGTTAGGGAAAACTGGCCAGGTATGGGTTACAGTCAACTTAAAAAAATAGAGGAAAATTCCATTTCACACCCACACAATTGTGACCAGTGGGGAAGTTCGTGGTTTGCAATTATTAAAGGAAATGCAGTCTTTGCAAGTATAGGGTCTTACCTATTTCCTTTCTTTGAGGAATGATAATGCAGTAAATCATACACCTATGAAGTTTTATTAAATATTTATCATAAAGATTTACCAGCCTTATTAGTTTCACCTCTGCCATCAGAAGAGCTTTCACAAAATGGAATGGGATTTCTATTTTCCACTTCTCAGCCTTTGACTACAATGCATTAAGACAATACAGTGACTTATTTTTCCAGATGTGTTTTTCCTTCTTTGAGCATAATTTTCTCCCTGGTTTTGTTTAATTTTACACTTGACTGAGGTGTATAAACTGAAGGAGCTGAGGTAATTTCAGAAAAACACATATGTGGGTTAAAGAATGTTTGAATCATTATTTTGAAAAAAACCAAAAACTACTTGCAGCAATAACATAATTATCTGGAGTCTGAATAGAATTTGCTTAAGAAAACCCATGACTTGCTGCACAGCAGCAATGTAAGAAGCACTACTCCCAGCTTTGAACAAGTGATGGACTGGGGATAGGAGGTCCATTTCTAACTTGACCTCAAGCTTTCTGACTCATGTCATGAATCAAGCAAGGCCATCTAGAGCTGGTTGTCCAGAATTGTGTCCACATGGTTTTGCAACATCTCAAAGAATGGAGACTCCTCAATTTCTCTGTTGAACACTGTTCCAGTATAAAACCACCTTCATAAAAAAAAAAAAGGTGTTTTCTGATGTCCAGGAGGATTTTCATATGTTTCAGTTCATGCCCATTGCCTTACATCCTCAAGGCAAGGGGACCTTGAGGACAGTGGGACCTCGCCCTCCATTCAAAAGGATTTAACTTTCAAAAGTTAAAATCCAAATAAGAAAAAGAGCCCTTGAAAACGCCTCACACTGCAATTATGTTAAATATGGAGTGAGATCAGTGTGTCAGAACTGGAGTTTGGATTGCCTTTATGACACAGCTAGTCAGTTTGTTATTTTAGGTCAAAATCCTAGTACTGCTCCATGGAATGGGACACCTGTTTCCTGCCTGGATCTGTCCATCTTCCTCCAGCAACCCAATAAGATTTCAGCCTTTTTTTCAAGTTTGCTGGGCACTTCTGGCATTTTCAAAATTATCTCAGCATTGAATTATTAATTATTAATTAATTAGTTATTAATTATTTAATAACCTGAAATATGGCCCCAGCCCTTGCAAGGTGTGCTCCCCACAGCATTGTATCTGATTGCTTTTGTTTGCTAGCAATAACTGCTCAGAATTGATCAGTCCCAGGTGTGCCGTCTCTGGGCTCCTCAGCTCCCAGAGTGTGGAGCTGTGTCTCCTACTGCCTTGCTCAAAGGTTGCCCACAGGACTGGCTCACATGGGAGCACAGATTGCAGTAGAAGCTGGCTGAGTTTCCGCTGACCCGTTCATAACTGGGAGGCATGTGGCCTACATCCCTCCTGTGTACAGGCCACTGCTGAAGGAATGTCTGCTCTCTCCTGACCTGGGACTACTGCAAGTTCTCCAGATCTGTGTGGCACTTCCCTGTTTGCTAAGGTATAAACTCCATCCTGTAGCAGCAATACAGGATGGAAGATTCAGGCTAGCACCAGGTAGCTGATATCCATATGCACCTTCACTCCCATCTTGGTGTTGTCCTGGCATTGACTCCTTCTGTGGTGATCATAGGTTTGAAGCTTGATTTCAGATTGCATGAAGAAATATTTTTTGCTTTTTTTGAGTTCTTCATAGACTTTGCTGTCCCACTACTTGTAAAACCCTATTCCTGATTTAAACATTTGTTTGCAAAACACCTTGAAATCAGCATTAAAGGTATATACCATTAATTCAGCAAAAGAAAATTACTCTCTAAGAAGTTCTGTCTTGACAAAGACTTTATGCCATTTCCTACACACCAAAGTAGCTATAAATGTCCCCTCTTTCTGGATCCTGCATTGCTTGCAAGAAATATGGCATGATGTGCAGGAGGGGCGAAGCAGCCCTGGTTGCGTCCATGGACCGACCCAAGGAAGGCATCCAGGTAAAGCTATTGATGCAAAGGTGACAGAAGCTGTGAGAGCTTCCCTTGCAATGACCTTACTCATCTATTGGCCTTGATTTGTATTTCCTCTTGCCCAGCCCCATGCCACTTCCTTGGGCTTTGTACTCGCCAAAGCCAGAACACTCCTATCCCAACATCAACAATTATCCAGTGACTCCCAAGCCTATGGCAAAGACCACCAGTCTGTATCAAACCAGCTTAGGGTCAAAGGCCTTGATCTGCTTTATTGCCAAACAAACCCCAAACAAAACAAAACCAACCCAAGCCAAAGCCAAAACAAAAAACCCCAAAAAAACAAGCAAACAAAAGAAGAAAAAATACTGCCATACAAAAACATTAGAGGTCTTGTGTGATATCTTGGTCATAACAAACTCAGGCATAGGCTAAGGGATCATGTCTTTTTATTACAGGAAGGCATATTAAGTTTGCCTTGTACTATTAAAATCCGTATCTTTGAGAATTCCTTTACCCATACATCCAGAAAAAAAATCACATAGTGGGGTAATTCTCCTTCCCTAAGTCTTTTATTTCAGTTTCTTACCTTCTGCTACCTATGGCTTTCCCTTCAGTTGGGAAGTAACTGCTTCTGACAGCTCATTAGCTCGTCTCCTGTATTGCAGTTAGGAATAAGAAATGTCCCATTTGCTTTCAGCTTGTATTGCTCTTGTGGTATTTATTTGTGAAGCCTCTCTTTGAGGTTTTCATGCCTTTCTAGCTAAAGCCTCAATTCCTTTAGTGTTTTGGATTTTCTGTCATGTCCAGACTGCAAACTATCCACAAATTAAAGGCTTGTATTAGATTGCTTGTTTTGATTCTATTTGCTTTAATCATAGCTTAATTCTGTATCTCCTCTTTTCAAGATCTGTTCTCTTATTCAAGATACAACTCAAAATTGCAAGCCTAGATCTTCAGTTTTAGTCAGAAACTCCTCTATGTTTTTCTCTTATTCACACAATCTCTGCTAAAATACATCTTTCTCTGTATGTATTCATATATTTTCAGATGGAACACAATACTCCTCAGATTTCTGCAATATAGTTTCATAGTCAGCCTCCTCTTTCTGGGATAGCTAAAAACTGAAAAAAATTTGCTGCTTCAGAATCTGCAATTATGAGAAATAGAGCTACCTCCACCTGCCTATCTGTGCTTTCTACTACTGGTGGGCACTTTTAAAATCCTCTTTTATCTCTGACACCATGCGCTGTCCATCCTGAGCCAAGGATTTTAACAAAAAGTGTTTCCTACCACATCCAATTTCCAACAAATCAGCACATGGGTTTTGGCATAAAACAACAACACATTGACCAATTAACACGAGAAACTTTTAAAGCTCCCTACAAGCTCTGTCGTAGTAGAGCTCCTGAATTTTTACTCCTGTTTTTTTTTTCCCCTGAAACCATTCTGAATTAATCTCTATGCTGTTTGGTGGTGGTGGTGTTTTTAAAGTGGTAAAACAGCTCCAACTCAAATACTACTCTCCATTGATACCACTAATAGATTTCCAACGGGAAAGGAAAGGCATGGAAAATTCACAGGAAAAACGTGTCTTAAGAAAACCTTCAAATCAGTTTGTCTCTATTGCTCCCTCATGACTTCTCCCCCCACCTTCTTATAATAGCTTTCATGTATATATTCAGAAAATTCAAAAAGGGTTTTTCCAGATAAGAAATTGTCACACTGCAATGCAATTCTGAGGTCGCATGTTCTCAGAAGCTTTTGATGTTTTCTCACCGTTGACTTTCCCGAAGAAAGGAGAGACCTAATATCTCTTTTTTATTACCCCACACAGAGCAAGGGAAAAGAATACCCTTACTATTTGTTGAGAAAGGACTAAAGGCAAGCTAGAATGGCAATTCCATTTTCAAAGTTTTATCAAAATTGGTGGATTAAATGCTGATTATGGTTTATCTGCAGTAATTTTGAGACTGTGTTGAGCTTCCTGTTTCTTATCATCTCTGAATCTGCATGTCAAAATGTCAAAATCTTACATGGCAGACTCAGTAGCCCTAGTACAGTTTAAGGTAAGAGAATTAGGAAAGCCATTCCATCCTGTCCAGATGTTTGCATGGTGCACTGCACCAACCTGAATTCACTTGCTCACTACCAAACTTAATATTTAGACCCCTCTTTGGCAGAAAAGGAAGGATCTGACCCTCACTAACCCTCACTGTGAGGCAATGCCTCCCTGTCAGAGGTTGCTACAGCCAGTAATCTGCAGGTGGAAAAGTTCACAGGCTCTACCTCACCGAAGAGAAAATGCATTTAAACTGTTTACACTAACCCAGCTGATCTTGCCTGAAGCAAACTAGGAGCATTCACCACTGCTGCTGCTGGTTGTGGCTCCCACCCCACCCTAGCATCCCAGACTTCAGAGGCCCCCAGCTCAGGGACATAGTGAAATAAGTCTGGGACATGGTAGGAAAACTATTTGTGCAAATGAGACTCTTGAAAGCACTCATAAATGATCCAGGACAGTCCCTGTCTCAAGGGACACTTGATTTTTGATTCATCTGCCTGAGGCATGTTTGTGCTCAGGAGTCACCAAACAATTGGTATTGAGTGCCAGTAAAAAAACCCTTTGAAGAAAGCTGGATTGGTGCATAAATGTTCTTGTGGAATGAGGCTCAGGATCAAAGAATTCTTGAAATATTAATGGAATTTGATATGTCAGATGGAAACATAAACTATTTCCATTGTTGGTTGAAGCAAAAATACAGAAGAATCAAATTACTTGCAGGAGTCTGCTTGTTTCTATTGACATCATCAAATAATACAAATGAATACATGCACTAATTCAATTAATTTGGCAAATTCCCTGCTCAACACTCAATATTTAACAATTTCAAATAATAAATATAATTTCCTCTTATTAAAATTAAAGTAACTTGAGTATGGGACTCCTGTTTCCATACTAAAGGACTACATCCTGTCTGATCTTGTTATCACATACAGAAACAGTAACACACCTTCTACATGCCAGTTTAAAAATAAAGGTATGCTTTTTCCTGACAACCTCTACATTAGACTTGATTTAAACTATTTAGGTCAGTTCCAAAAATCTGATGCTACATGCTTTATTTTCTGAAAGGAGAAATTCATTGTGGTAACTGAGATTATCAAATCTGTCAGATCATGCATGAATTTAAATATAAAACTGAGAGTAAATTGGATTATGGGTCAGATTTATAAGCATAAGGGTAAACTACACTTAATAGAGTTGAATTGACTCTGACTAATTCACAGATAGCGATCTCTTTCCAAATACAGTCAGAAGTTACTGTCCACGATATAACTACACAACCATTAAGTAATATGTATGTTCCATTGAAGTATTTTTTTATTCTGTTTTGTATTTTCATTTCACTTGTCCTGTTAAGTAACATTTTCATTCATGCTGTGGTTCAGCTATTTTGAAAGCAGGATGTGAAATCCAGTGCAAAAAGAATCAGAGCTAGGACTGTTGTAAAAGTCTTGATAAGTTTTCTACCTTTTCCCTATATTCTGTTGATTAATTGAATTTAGACCATGAAACATGAAAAACATAAAACTGTGATATATTAAAGGGCTGTTGGATATTTTAACACAACATAGTAATAACCATTTACATTTATCTTAAAATATACTTCTGCATGTGGAAGTATAAAATGATATTGCATTTGAGTCTCATTTTGTGAAATTGCTCATCAGACCAAGGTTGACAAGGACAATGAGAAGTGTGCCTAAATCTGTGATTAGGAAGCAAGAGGAAAATGACAGCAAGGAAATCTGAGTTGACAGAAAAATGTCAGAAGGACTGATAATGGAAGGGCTGAAGATGCATGAAATTAGAAGTGGTATCATGAAGGTGAAAGAAGCATTTTTTATATGGTTTGAAAAAGCACTAGACACAACTAATGATGATCTGATCCAAGCTCTCCTGGTATAAAACTATGCTCACATCTCTGCAAATTCAAATTCTGATTCACTGTAAGTCAATAGCCCCTTCCTAGTAAAGTTAACAGCAAACCAAATATATACCTAAGGAAAAGGGGAAAAATCCAGTAAGCTATGGACCTGATTCTACTTTGTTGATAGGAAATTCTTGGCACAGGTCAGGGCACAGAGAGAAGTTGGAAAACAGAAAGCAGAAACAAAGGGAGAAATACCCATCTTCATAGGAAATTGTACACACACCCATGTCAAGTAGAGATACTTTCACCAAAGCTGCATAAGATGTAACAGTAAAAATGAAGGCAACTTGAAGGAGAGAACAAAGAGTTTAAATAAATGACTTAGTAAGATCTTCTTTTCCCTTTTTGCTACAGTCATAAGGGCAAAGCTCCAGCTGCCAGAATAGGTAGAATAAATACATATACTTGAGCTTTTTCTCTTATTTCCATAAAAGTCTTATTATTCTATAACTGCATTATTCTTATCGGCACCACAATTCTCCTCCTTACTCTTTGTTCCTTCCTTTCTTTTCTCCTTCAAGTTCTCACACATCTTAGGTTGGTTTTGTTTCCTTTTTCTCTAGCTTTAATCACCCTTACCCTCCATCCCACTCTTTTTCAGATTTCTAAACAGGCTTATTGCTACACACCTAGTTTGCATCTCCTCTCTTTTCCTGTGGCCCCTCCTGTCAGCATAAAAACACACAAAGAAGTGAGCAGAGGTAATTCCCTTGTTTCTTTCACCATGGCTTCACCAACACCTCTTGGTTGTGAACGCATTAATAGGCCTTACTGGCACTAACCAGCCTTATCGAGGGCCTTGATTCACACCATTGCCCATGGACACAGGTTTTTTTAAGCTCTTAATCTTTTTTCTGGTATGTTGTGTGAGTGCCTGTCTTGGGCTCAGCCACATTTATGCCTGGCTAGGTAGAGTTCTGATTTGCAGTCTGAATTTCCAGCTTAATCTCACACCTCCTCTGTCATGATGGATGTGCCCAGAAATCATGGAACTTGTCCTTGACTTGCATATTGGTTTCACACAAACTTGTCTGATGATCTGGATTTTCACTTGAACCTGACAATGAATTCTAGTCTTCTTTCGTTCAACCTACTTGGCTGTTGTGAGATGAAATCCAGAGTAGGGCTATGGAGAAGATTACAGGACTGGAGAAGCTGGGCCTGCTTAGTCTGGAAAAGAGATGACTGAGAAGGGATCTTGTCAATACATACAAATATCTTAAGGGCCAGTGTCAAGAGGATGCAGCCAAACTTTCTTTCAGTGATGCCCAATGACAGGACAATGGGCACATGGCACAATGGGCACAAACTTAAATACAGGAAATTCCATGTGAAAATGAAGAAAAACTACTGCAATGGTGACAGAGCACTGGAACAGGCCGCCCAGAGAAGTGGTGAAGTCTTATTCTCTGGAGATATTCAAAACCGGTCTGGATGCAATCCCATGTAACCTATTCCAGGTGAACCTGCGGGGGTTGGGCTAGGTGATCTCCAGAGGCCTCTTCCAACACCAACAATGCTGTGATTGGTTCTGTGATTCTGAGTGATTAATATCCTTGGGACGCAAAAATTTTAAAAACTCACTGGAATTTAAAAGAATTAGGCTGCTTCCTTAAGAGAATCCTGCTGATACTTCTTTACATGCTCAATGTCAGAAGAGGGAAATGTCATGTCAAACAACTGTCACAAACATCAGAGACAAAAAAAAAACCAACAAGATCCAAAAGACAAAGCTTATGTATTTGTGAGTGGAGCAAGACTCTTCTTTATGTTGCTATTCTATTTTATTGGCTTGATCCTGCCAATGGTGTCCTGTAGCATGTGCTATAAGCTACTGTACACGCACTATAAAATCAAGCAACCTCATTCTTACTGTTCACAATGTATTTGCTATAAGTATTTGAGATGAGTTGTAATCTCTGACTCACTGTATATGATGGGAAAGACAGATTTGACAAATGAAGAGCAAGCTTAGAGTTTTTTTCTGACAAATGAAGAACATGGACAGACAGCCAAATGAGAAATCCATTCTAGTCCCCTTTTAAAATGAATGAACCTGTCAGTAATCTTCTTGGTCAGATAAGAATTACCAATAAGTCTGAACAGATAGCCTACCAAAGTTTAATAAATAAGCTAATAGTATGGGGAAAGAGCTAGTGTCATTCTAATCCACTGGAAAGAGCTTGTAGGGACCAGCCTTGTGTGTATGGTGCCAGGTGCCAAAAAAAGCAGAATGCTGTCATGGTCGTGGGCAAAGGGTGTGGTGAGTTATCCAGAGCATGGCACAGCACTTCGCACAGTCAAGGTGAGCAGGAAGGGCACTGGGGAAATGCAGCTCAAGCAGTCAGTTCAGGTGGTGGCCATTGCCCTAGCCAAGAGACCTCAGGTATGGGGTCCACTTGAAGGGGGAACAAGTCATTTACACTCGCCTAAAAGGAGGTAGTGACCCAGGCAGAGCTCCTGAGAAAACAGGCAGCCATTCAGGTTTCAGGCTGTAGGGAGTGCCTGAGCCTCTCACTGGACAGTAGCAGAGATAGCTGTTGTGTCAAATGTGACCAGGTGGATGACTTGCTCAGCCTGGTATCAGTTACAGGATGGGGTAGGAAGATTACAGAATATTAGAGAATCAAAAGGGAAGATAGACTGGTAGAATCAAGCTCTGGCCTTCCTGAGACAGAAGCAGACATCAGAAATAATTCAAGATCAAGGGGATTCTCTATTCATCCCCCAACAAGGAGAAGGTAGCAGTTGTAAAGAAAGGAGTCCATGTTCACTCTGGGTGGCAAGTGAAATCCTTCTTCATCCACCTCACCCTCCAAGGTGCCTCAGCACCAAAGGCATGAGGCTTTGTGTGTGGAAGGATAGCTAAAGGACGAAGAGGATGAAGGTCCAGTTACACCAGAGAGGGCACCACAATCAAAAAGGTTTACCCACCGCATTACAACCAGTTCCAAGAGTAGGAAACAGTGGGTAATAGTCGTAGGTGATTCCCTTCTATGGAGAACAGAAAGCCCAATGTTGATATGATGTTGCCCTGTCTCTAGGGCTTAGTCAGTAAAACGACTCTATGTTTATAGGATTTTTCAGAAGGCTTATTTATTATTAAGATATTATCAAGAAAACAGAGAGCAAACTTTCCCTCCAGCCAGGTTAGCTGGAGGGGTTGTCTGTTTTTCTGACTGTGTCTGTGTCTTTGCAGCACAGTCTCTGCAAGCATGAAAACAAAGAAAGACAGAGCAATTTCATTGGTCAAGGAAAACACCTTGCCAAAACATCTCCTATTATTTACATTCTTCTCCTGGGAACTTAAAGAAGTTCCCTTTTAGAAATGGAGTTAAACATTACAATTGAAGACAAGTTAAAAAGGAACTTGCCCTTCTCAAGCCTTTTGCTGAGATCTCTCTAAAATCCACTGAGGAGGCAGCACCACAGCCCAAAGCGCTGACCAGGCCCAACCCACAGGGAGGTCTGCTGCCTCCCTGGGGCTGGGGTTAAGAGAACTTGCCAGCCTGCTGCAGCCCACAGACTACTACCCATTGCTATTTGCCACATAGGGGTCGATGAAGTTGCAACACACAGTTCAAGAATGATCAAAAAGGATCATTTCAGGCCTTGGGGCCCTGGGACTGTTGCTAAGGGAATCTGGGACACAAGTTATTTTCTCCTCTATACTTCCAGTTGAAGGCAGCTACACCGGAAGCAACAGATGGACTGAGTCTATTAATACATGGCTCCACAGCTGTTGTCACCACCAAAATGTTGTGGAATGGCCTACTCAGCACTGGGCATGCTGGCATCAGATGAGACTCACCTTTCTCAGTGAGGGAGAAGAGTCTTTGCTCCACAGAGAGTGGGGCTTATTGGCAGAGCTTTAAACTAGATGTGATGGGAGAGGGGAACAGTACCAGGCTTGTCCCTGGCAAGCTCTGGGATGGCATGCAAACATTAGAAGGACAGGGTGCTAGCAAGGCCAGGTTGGATGGAGCTCTGAGCTACCTGGTCTAGTGAAAGTTGTCCCAGCCCATGGCAGGAGGGTTGGAACTGGATGACTTTTAATGTCCCACCCAAACCAAGCCATTCTTGATTCTGTGACTCACTCTCTAAAATGCAATTGTAATTTCAGAAAACGTTGAAATGGAATGTAATTTTGAGAACTTGTTGATTGTTTTCTGGAAGAGCTATTTTCAGTGGTGGCAGACAAATCACTTTCCATCACTTCTGGCAAGTTTGTGACACACCTGTTAAAACATAAAAAGTGAATGGGAGTAATACAACTTTCACAAAAGTCCAATAGCCCTGGTCTGTGTGACATCCTTGAAAGGATGCAGGAAATAGACTGATGCTGTTACTCAGTAACAAAAAAGCAATTAATCAGTGGGAGTATAGGGGCTGGAAGTGTCCATCGCCATCATCTAGAGACACTTATTTACCAGGACTGATGTGACTGCAGTATAAATGAATATTGAAAGTTTAGGTCTGACAACCCTCCACAAAACCCCTTACAAGCCAAAGTATCACAAGTAATCCTTAATAGTTTAAGCAGTTTTGACAGGAAGCAGACACTTAAATACAGCTGTGACTCTGGCCTAGTGATCACAATAGACATTTTCTCTGATAGACAGTAGAAACTTTCATATTAATAGGCAACTTAAGATAACAGCTCCTTCTCTGTTGAAGGAGAAGGGATTTCCCTCCATAACTCCATCATTTGTCTGCTCAGTTTCCAGCTCAACTGCTCTGCCTCAGTCTGGAACAAAAGATTTGCTCACAAGTGCACATTATTAGCCTGGTTTATGTTAATTCAAATTATGTAAAATTGTATCCAGATCTATCACAGTGCTAATAATTTTAGAGAAAAAAAATGATTATGCATGTCATAGTTCTATTAATATGTAGTTAGATGCTTAAAATTGCTGTCACTTGCATCAAACTGCAATCAAATAGCAAACAACTCATTCAACACTACACAGTATTAGGAATGTTTAGCATTTTAAAGACATGTAGGCTAGAATAATAGTAACATTTTTAAAAAAGCCTTTGATGATAATTGGCAAAGTGAATAAAAAATTTTAACAAAACAATTGATAAGCTATGAAATCATAAGTCTATTCAGGTTGGTCATCTAGTGAAAAGTGTTTCATTTCAGTGTTGTTTCCTTTTTTTTTTTTTTTCAATTCAGAAGCCTGTTTTATCTTTTATTTCCTGGTCCCATTTTTTAGAATTCTAACATTGCTTGCTTGTGAAATACCTTCTGTCACAAATGCAAGTAAATCTTACTGTTAAAACCCGTGGAACACAAGTTTCTATCTTGTACAAGAGAAAATAAAGTTGCAAGGCAACCCCTTACATGATAATAGGTAATGGGGAGGTCATTTTTTAAAGGGCATAGTCTAAAGTAATTGGCGTATTTGAGATCTCTAGGAACATCCCAATCATCTTCAAGTACTACTGCTTGCACATCCACACTAAATTTGAGAGTGTACATTAAAGGAAGGTTTTGACATGCTCTGTGAAAAGTTCCAGAGAATTCCCATAACCTGTGAAGTGGCTATCACACTTAGGCATGATTGATAGACCTTACCATACTCAGGTGAAGCAGACAAAAGCTTGGACATCATGGACAGTCAGAGAATCCCAAACGGACAAAACCAATAAATATATATATTTCGACTTGTGTGAGATAATATTATTTTTTAAATCTACTTATTGGCCTGAAATTGGCCTTTGAACTTACTGATAAAACAAGTATCTGCACATACCAATAGCAAGGACAGAAAGACTGGCATCATGCCCCTTTCAGACATTTTACTTATATGCACCATTCAATTGATGCTTGCTGATTTAGAACGATTTTTTTTTATTACATCCCTACCCATATAAAGAAGAGAAGAGAAGAGAAGAGAAGAGAAGAGAAGAGAAGAGAAGAGAAGAGAAGAGAAGAGAAGAGAAGAGAAGAGAAGGGATTTCACTTGAAAGGGCCCTACCATGATCAGCTAGTCCAACTGCCTGACCATTTGAGGGATGACCAAAAGTTGAAGAGCGTTATTAAAGGCATTGTGAAAAGACCTCTTAAACACTGACAGGCTTGGAGCACTGCCCACCTCTACAGGAAGCCTGTTGCAGTGTTTGACCACCCTCTCAGGAAATAAATGATTCCTACTGTCCAGTCTAAACCTCTCTGGACACAGTTTTGAACCATTCCCATGTGACCTGTCACTGGGTACCCAGAAGAAGACCTGAGCACCTCCCTCCCCATCATGAGGAAGCTATAGAGAGCAATGAGGTTGCCCCTCAGTCTTCTTTTCTCCAAACTAAACAAACTTGAAATCCTCACCTGCTCCTCACAGGACATGTGTTCCAGCTCCTTCACCAGTTTTGTTGCCCCCCCTCTGGATGCATTCTAGGACCTTCGCATCCTTTTTAAATGGTGGAGCCCAGAATCACACACAGGAGTCAAGGTGAGACTGCACAGAAGGTTCACCTCGTGCTGGCTGCAGCATGGCTATGAGGGAACAGTACTAATCAGCAGTGGAGATCTGCAGATATGCACAACAGCTTGAGTGGAAGCAAGGTGCTTTGTGGCTGGGTCTACCCTGCAGAAGATAAAATTTCTGCTAATGGGACTGACAAGGGACCATGCAGCTCTGGTTCATAACCCTCAGCAGTACAAGGACATCCACTGCAGTACCCAAACCGAAGTTTTTATCTCTCTACTTTGCTGCTCCACCAGTGTACATGATTTGTGTGTTTCATAATGAACAAACAGAAAGTTTGTCTTCCTCTGGACAGCATGAATGAAAACCAGAGGAAAGCTCCCTGGCATTGACTGTTTGCAGCAACAGTGACACCCTGAAGCAATACAATGACCAGTGAGGAATGATTTTGTTTGTCAGCTTAGATATTCTTCTTGTTCTCTCAATAACCTTTCTGACTACCTTTGGGTTATTTCAGCAGTTTAGACAATTATCTATAATGCAGATATATAGTCCTCATGAAAAAAGAATTTCTACAGGACCTCTATAGATAATAAAAAATCTCTGATTTTAACCCTTGTCATGATTTCCATCCACTTAAACGTACATTTAAGCTGTAAAACTGACTGTTTGCCAGCATGCAAAAGACTTGAGTGCCAAGTTATGCTTGCAAATCAGACATTAAATATGCAGATCCTGTAACATGGAAACTGAAACATACATTTTACAAAGATATGCTGGCATTTGAACATTTTATATTTGGGTGTTCCTGAACCCCACCAGTGTGTGTGTTTTTCATCATTCAACTATAAAGCCATTCACCAAAAGGGATTTTTGATTTTGTTATGTTTTTAGTTTTTGTTTGTTTGTTTGTTTGTATTGGAATAGAAAATAATAGCTCTGTGCAAATTTGGGAAAGTCAATAGGGACACAGAACTATAATTGACAGTAAGTACTACCCTGATATTATTGGGCATAGAGCAGCTAAGGGAACTGGTGATGGTCAGAGCCTTGCACTGCATACTGAATGGACCTGTGGTTTACAGTAAACTGATGCTTTTCTAACAGCACAGGATGATTCATAAATATTAAAAAACAATTAGAGTCCATGTAAATACCTGCTAACTGAGATGCAGTTTCTTGAAAATGAAGTGAAATTAAAGAAAATATTTACTAGCATAATGTATAAAATACCCTCACTTTAACATATAAAATGTTTCCCCAACTAAGTAACTGCAGAAATCAAGACCCAAAGTAACACAATTTTTTTTTCCAATGTCTTTACTCCCCTTAGCTTGGCTGTGAAAAACTTGGTATATATCAGATTTTTTACAAAACAGAGACACCATCCAAAACCTGTAAACTCTTGGGTTCATCCTTCATACTTCTGAACAATTTGGTTCAAGAAGAAACTGGAGAAGAAATGGGCAGAAATTGAGCTTGCAACAAGACAGAAGAGAATTTCCTTCCTCCGATTCCTGTGAGAAGCTCGCTAAAGGAACTATATGCTCTTATTTTATTCCTACTTCATGTGAGAGACTTTGAAACTTCATTATTCCTCCAGTTCTTCCTTTCTGTAAACCCACAGGAAGCACCCTTTTATCTGGAGGGAGAAAAAAAGAGTTAAAATAGAGGATATTGAAACTCTTGCTTAGTTCTGAGAATGTATTTTTCTATTTAATTTAGGAAGAGTGTTCTAACCAACACTTGGTTTCAAAATATTTTACCTCCTCCTCTATTTCAGCTGATAGTGACTGGTAAGTCAGAGCACAGAAGTAACTAACGTACCCTTGAGACCCTCTGTGGGAGTGCTTCAAACCACCTGCGAGGCCAGAGCCACGCTGAATGGCAAATAAAACTAGGCACTCCACATCCCTTGCCCCATGACACTGATGGTTTGGTAGCCAACAGTTTGGCCACCATGACCTGTCTATCCAGGCTGCCTGCAGACCCCCCACTGGCAGCTGGTTCCAGTGGCATCCTCTCTGTGGGTACCAAGGCGAATGTTTAGGAGCAACCATTTCATACCCCATCACTCTTTCCAGACACCTACTTCCAATTATCAACAGCCAACACCAGTGAGAGTAAGTGTCTTTCTTAGCATCAGTTTACATCCTGAAACATACCCTTTTACTATTTACTACATTTATTTACTATGTGCTTATGGAGTAACTATGTACTATTTACTATATATGCTTATCTCAGTGTAACAGTGGTGCTGAAGCACAGCTTGTATATCAGTTGCAGGTTGTGGATCCAACAGCTTGGCCTGCATTTGCGCTCACCATTTATGGTACAACGCCAATTCAAAATCACAAGTCATAAACAGACATATTTACTTGCAGTTGTTAATAACACTATAGATAGAAATAAAGTACTTTTTAAAGCTCATTCATTTCTCTGTGCTTAAATTCTCAATTTTTTTCTGTTTTGTTCTTTTTTTTTTTACTTCTTTCAATCTAAACAATGAAAATGTAAAAAGGTGTCCAAAGTTTTTATATTTATCTGCTTAAAAACAACTTTAAAAGGATTTATTTTTAGTTGCCAAATATTCCTGGGAGTGTTAAGTCGGGTAAAAATCTTCAGT
The DNA here is from genome assembly GCA_013400515.1 of Erpornis zantholeuca. NCBI lineage: Eukaryota > Metazoa > Chordata > Aves > Passeriformes > Timaliidae > Erpornis > Erpornis zantholeuca. The sequence continues at coordinate 12,753 of VZTN01036227.1, read as the reverse complement.
AACATGTAAATGTTTGCTGGATTTTGTCAGCTGTTTTAGATAAACATGACCCGGCAATGGTCCTCATCACCAAAATGCTGCGAGTGGCTCCATTTGGACCAGAAAGGAACATCATCTGCTGGCGCCGCTCTCTGTGAGCCACGCTTCTGTGTTAAAGACAAGGCTGAACGCAGTTTTACTACTTTTGATACGAATAAGTGCAGTTCTCAGCCTCCTGGCTTGTTACTGATGCTTTTACCAACGACACCGAGCGACTTTGATGTGCCGCTGATAAGCAGCGTTCAGCTGTCAAAACGCCGGCTGCCTTTCAGCACGCCCAACTTTCGCTTCCCATCTCGAGCTGCCTCTCCCCGGCGGGTGCCGTGGGACGTGCGGGAGCAGGAGCGGGGCATCGCGGCCCGGAGGGCGAGCCCGGGTCCCGCACGGAGACGGCGGGCAGGGACCGCGGCTCCCCCGGCCA
>VZTN01036227.1:0-11691 GCA_013400515.1 Erpornis zantholeuca | reverse complement strand
CCCCGCCCCTCATATAGGGCAGGTTTTAGGGAGGAGGGGATGTGGAGGAGAGAATTTCATGGGGAGTCAGGCATGTTTGCAAAGCCTTGTTTTGCCTTCTGCAGTCTCAGCATCATTCCGGACTGCTCCCTTTTATCCCAAGGATGTAGCTAGCTGATGAAAGTGGGGAACTACTCTTCCTTAGCGCTACATGCTTGGGAGCCACAGCAACAGCAAGAAAAAAACAAGCTTCTCTTTTTTCCTTCTTCCTCCCCCCACTCCCCCCTCATTCCCTCCTCCTTTCTGTGTCCTTTTTCTGTTTTGGTTATGGTTTTTTTTTATATATATATTTTAGTGGGGTGTTTGGTTGGTTTTTGGTGGTGGGGTTTTTTTTTTTTTGGTTTGTTGTTTCGGTTTGGTTTTTTGGTTGCCTTTCTTTTTTTTTCTGTGTGTATGCTTGGTTTCTGTTTTTAAGCAATACACAGGGGACTTGGAATGAATTGCATGTGGTGCCGGGGGAGCCGTGTGTGTGTGTGTACACGTGTGTCTTGAGAGTGAGTGTGTGTGTGTGCAAAGTGCATCTGTATTTCGTGTTCCTGGGATGAGGAGTGTTAAAGCTTCCAAAACAGTCCCTGTACATAGAGCAAGTAGCACGGCAGAGACTGCTGAGGGAGAAACCAGTCAGGGATGCAGGAAAGCTACAGAGCTCTCCACAGAGTTCAGTCCCCTGTGCTCCAGAACATCTTTCCATAGATCACTGCTGGCACCTTCAAGGTGATGGCTCCCATTCCTCTCCTGGCTTCTCAGTAGACGAGTGCAGAAAAGGAAAACTTTACAGCTAATGTGAAGGGATAGCATTTCTGTTCCTCCAGCAGCCCAAGACGGTGTTATTCCAGGGATGAGTGGGGAAAATAGAGTTGTGATCCAGAGTAAATGGATCATTTGCTGTTATATATTAGTGTTCAGTGAGAAAAAGAGACCTGAAACATTATCAGTTTGGCCAGCCAGCAGAAGCATTGGAGTCCAGTTTACTTCCCAATTCCAAAGTTGTTTTAGACCGCTTTTCATTCTTCAGCAAACTGTGCCTATTGATGGCAGAAATATGTTCCTACGGTAAAACAGTCTATTATAAATCTGCTGGGGAACGATTTATTATTCAGAGGCAATCAAGTAATTTATATGTTTCATGGATTTCCCCCAAGTCTTTTAGTGTGCCTTCAATTATGTATTTTACCTATGTGTGTGAAGCGGGGTAATATAGATTTTAGTTGCATTTTAACAAGGTGTTAAGGCATAACTTGGAGGGTGCCATTTGCCAAGTGTCACTTAATATAAAGCAAAAATAACAGCCTCTAGCTCTTTTTCATGGATTTTTCACATCTCCCTTGTTTGTTTCAAAACAAGCAGTGATTTTGCTTAAGAACTTCTAAGGAAAACTGGCTTCACAATTGTACACAGTTTCAGATATTGGGTCAAAAGTATTACACTTGTCTGGCTGTGAGACATGAATTTAGTTTTAAAATCCAGTCAATCTAAAGTACATGAAAAAGCACTTTGTTTACATGGTTTTCTAACAGGTTGAATCATTTTTGTATCTAAAAGTTTACAAATGAGCTAAAATGGTTGTAATTTCTGTTTGGAAGCCTTCATGGATACAGGAACATTAATGTTTCCTGTCTAGTTAATGCAATTCCAAAATATCCTGTCTTTCCACACTCTGCATAGATGACACCCAGCAAAAATGAGCAGTCATGGAAGTAGTCTTGTGGTATCAGGGTCATTTCATCATTTCTTGTTAGCCTAAATTAAAATATTTTACACAAGTTTGCCTTGGGATTTTTTTTCCTGCTATGGCTGGCTGATGTTGTGAAAGTGGGAAGCATGCTTTGAGTGAGTTGTGGCATCCCTAATGCTTGATAGCTGTGAGGGGAGAGACACCTGATATGCTGTGTACATCATCCCTGAAGGGATGCAGGGTAAGAAAAAGGGATGGGAAACGAGCATGGTGCACTGGCAGTTTAGATAAATAAATATGGGTGATGCATGTTAGCTTGTCAGCTGCTGTTCTGCTGAACCCTGGCTACTGGCTAAACACATTTTCTTGGTAAGCACTGCGATGTGATACAATTTTTCTGATTTGATAGTGTTTGCTGTTAAAATCACATGTAGCTCAGAACAGCTCTTGCTCTGTAGATAAAAATCATGCCGCCTCGTTTTAATCCACAGAAGGCTAAAATATCCACTACTCCTACTGAAGTCACCAGGAGTTACTTGTGATCAGCACTTGTCATGATTTTTTTATCTCGACATGTCAGGATTCAGGATATTTCCAAAGCATGCTATTGACAGCAGATCTCATTTTGTTTAGAGTTTACATTGGGTGCCTATTATATGTTTAGAGGTGGATAGTTTCTTTTACCACAGCAACATTAAAATATGTCAGGAAATGGAAAATTCTTAACATTGTTTTTCTCATGAGCTTTTAAAGAGAATTCTTCTGGTGTCCTTTAACTGTTTTTGAAAAGCAGTGCTCACTTCACAAATCTACACACTAAGTACCTTCAGCTGGTTGCTTAGCTGTTGGTGAAAAAAAATGATGGAATGTTTATACACAAAAAGATTAAGTCATGTGTTTGGGGTTTTTTTTTATAACAACTGAAAGACAAGAGTGCTTTCAGCTGGATATGAAAGTGTTGAAGTAAGGTTAATGTTGAGTTTTATCTGGTGGTTGTTCCCATTGGCTTGAGTGACAGCACACCAACACTTAGCTTATTCTATAATGTACTAACCTAGATTAAATATCCCTTTAATTTATATTTTGAGAGCTGGATATGACATCAAACCTTGGATTTATTCACTTCCAAAGTCTTGGTTTTTTGGTTGGGTTTTTTTTTGAAGCAAGCCTTTTAAAGCTGTGGACTGCTATAAACAAAGTAATGGAGTGTTCGGAAGTCACTCCAACTTTGTGGACCTTATTCCAGTGAAAGTAAGGTGGAATTTCTCTCTACTGCTAACCAACTGAAATTATTTTCTTGTATTATTGCACCTTGTTATTCTGCAATATCAGTCTAAAATACTTAGTCAGAGGAGTTTTTATTCTGTGGATGTGGTGCTTCCACAAAAGAAGAACATTTATGTTTTGTTGTCCTAAATCACAACTATCCATCAGGTTCAGTGACATTTTGTTGCAGGGCAAAGTTGCTGTTTCATTTGGATATGCTTATTGAGGAAACTGTATTAACCATGGATTTGATTAGATTTTTAACAAAGTAAATTAAAACTATCACAGGGCTGCCTGGTATCTCTGGGGATGGGGCAAAGTGGTTCTATCTGTATCTGTGCAGAATGCAATCATAATATACATTAAAAATCAGCAGCATCGGAAAACATGAATCCATTTTTTTCTTTAGATACCTCTTTCTTTACTAGTTTTAAATGTGTGTGTGTTTCCATCCCAGTATATATTTGTAATTTTAAGATATTTAGATGAATGATGTTACCTTATGCAAAGATGACTATTTGCATTTCGCCTGCTGTAAAAACAGTTTTTATAATAAAATAGGTATTTTTCTTCTGCTGTACTTGCTTATGCATAGAAGAAAATTAGTGTTTTCCTCCTGAGAAACATGTTACTCTGAAGAGCCAGATGCTGAACAGATCTACAAGCAGCTCCCTTCCCAGTCTTTGTGAATGTGGATGAGTGTCAGAGGTAACAAGTGCTCAGGCATGGCAGGGAAAGGAAGAGCATGGCTCTCTGGAAAGCAAGGTGTCAAATGATCTGGTGCTGCTTTGCCTGAGTTCTTCAGGGATAAGAGAGCAAAGAGCTCCCTCACCCCTAACAGTATTAAACTCCTCTGTCTTGTGGTTTGCATTCATAAATCTGCTTGGTTTGCCCCTTATTAGATAGGGAAGATTTAATTACAGTCTGGTCATGCTAACACAGTTCTCTGATGACAAGTGTTTGTAGGAGGTCAAGTGGAAAGTAATTGTTGAGAGGGGTCTCCAGCTACAGTGTTTCTTCTTTGTGGTATGTTTTTATTTACTCCTGTTTTCCCTGGATTTGCATTCAGCTACTATATCCTACTTGCCAGCACAGACTGCAGGTTGTTTTGGCTGCAGAAAGTGTTTATAGGAAAGGGAAAATAATGTTATTGTTAACTTTGGACAACAACCATTCCAACAACTCCAACCAAATGCAAGAAGAGCTGTGGCATTGTAGCTAAAATGTTCAGAATTTACTTGATGTAAATACAAGATTTCATGTCTTGTGAGGAGAGACACATTTTTAAACATAATTCAAAGGGAATGCTTTTTTCAGAATGGGATTCAGTGTAAGTCCCAGTGACCACTCTTGTCCTGAAGACTCTGCTAGGAGCAGCCCAGGTAATTAAAGTGGGGTGGGACAGTTTCTCCTACTCAACCCACTGCTGTAACTCCATGCTGCTAGATGGGTACCTGTTCCAGAGCTGCCATCATATCCATAACAGAACTTAAATTTTGTTTAGAGGGCGATATGCATAGTGCACTATTGATTTCTGCTGGCAGGCAAGGCTTTTAACAAGTATGAATCCAGTAATTTTGATTATGGATCTTGCAACACTTGACTTTGTCACCTATGCATTAGATGTGTTTAGATGCTGTGGACACTTAATCCAAGGAAGCAAAATGCTTGTCTTCTGTAAGTGACAGATAAAATATTTAATTTGTTCATTCATTTGGCCTTTGGAGGTATGGATGGCTCAGGACTACACCTTATTTGATGAAAATTTGTCTCTTGGTTTACTTAAAAATAGTTGCAGAAGGATTTATTATTATTAATTTTTGACAGTCTCTATGCAGTTCAAAAAATAGTTTTATAGCAAAGTTTTAGGGCCAACCCCAGAGCTCTGATGAGAACTCAGTCCTCTGAATGACTTGTAGTTAACATAATTTCATTAATATAAGTGACATATTGTTGTGGTTTAACCCCAGCTGGGAACTAAGCCCCACACAGCCACTTGCTCACTCCCTTACCAGCAGGATGGTGCTGAGAATCCAAAGAGTAAAAGAGAAAACACATGGGTTGAGAAAAAGGCAGTTTAACAGGTAAAGCAAAAGCTGCACACACAAGCAAAGTAGAATGAGGTATTCTTTCATCGCTTCCTATGGGCAGGCAGGTGTTCAGCCATCCCCAGGAAAGCCTGGCTCTGTCACCTCTAACAGTGCCCTGGGAAGACAAGCACCATCATTCTGAATATCCCTTCCCCTCCTTCTTCCCCCAGCTCTATATGCTGCACATGAGGCCATATGCTAAGGAATACCTCTTGTGTCAGTTGGGGTCTGCTGTCCCTGCAGTGTCCCCTCCCAGCCTCCTCCCTGGTGGGGTAGGGGTGAGAAGCAGGAAAGGCTGCGACACTGTGCAAGCACTGCTCATCAGTAATGATAATATCCCCATGTTATCAATGGTTTTTCCAGGAAAAATCCAAAACCCAGCCCCATGCTGGCTCCTGTGAAGCAAATTTGTTCTATCCCAGTTAAAGCCAGCATATGTATATAGTGACATAGTCTATTTCAAATGTATTGGCACTTTGTATACAACAGCATCATTTATAATGAGGCATCTGGAGGTCTTTGAGCTCTAACAGAATAAAACACCCATGACTGTATGATTCTCTTACCAGTCACACTATTGCCATTCTTTCACCTGGTGAATTCAGTATAAAACATCTACAAGCCAACCTTAGCAGTTTCAGGCAATATCTTTAGGTCATGATGGCTGCCTCAGTAACCTTGAGTACACCAGTATTCAAAGGTAGTGTGGTGAAAGACAGGGAACATCAGCTGGGGAGTAAATAGGTGGCCCAGAGGTGGGCTTAGAAAGCCCCTCAGGATAAACAAAAAAGCCTGTCTTTCTGAAGGACAAGTACCTGGGTACCATGTACTTGATGTACTTCCAAGCTTCTTAGGACATCTTTGCCTGACAAAATCCCAGTGTTTGTCAGCAGTGCAGAAACTTAATGAAATTTTGTAGAATCATAGAACCACAGAATGACTTGGGGTTGAAAAGAATGCTAAAGATCATCTAGTTCCAAACCCTGTGATGGCTGCCTTCCAGGGACACCTCACAGTAGATCAGCTTTCAAATTTTTGTAACCCAGCTGAGGCTGTAACAGGAACAGAAAAGGAGAACTTAGCAAATGTAAATACTTGTATTTAAATAAGAATGTGAATGCTTCCTTCTGCTGTTGTCATACCAATGGAGAGGTGTGCTCTGTTTCGTTTGTGTACCTTTTGAAAGGGTTTATTCATTTTGCCTTATAGAATTGAATGGGGAATAACTTAGGCTATAAAAATACAGAAATTCAAGGTTAAGGCTTAGCTTTCACTTAACCATTACAGAGGTATGGTCCTTCTCTTGGGAGTTCTCAATGCAGGTCTTAGAAACATCTCCTAAAGTGGCACTGAATGTGGGGTTTTTGTGATGCTGTTCCTACCTGTAAAATGGGATAGCATAGCTCTGGCTAAATTCAGCAATTCCTATTTGTGTTAAATAATTTCTTGACTTCAGTAGGATTGCTTGCCTAAGCGAGAGACACTGTAGAGCAGTGACAACAGGGAAGGTGTGAAGTATCTATTATTATTAGTTCAGAGAATCTTATCTTGTATGAGATGGCTCATGTTTCAGGCAGTCTGCATAACTAAACCGAAATTCCTTGGCACTTTCATTTGATTTCTGCAACACGACACTGCTTGATTCCATCACATGATGAAATAAATGGAAGTTTTTTTTCTGAAATCTGAGGTCTAAATAAAGCATGTGTTAAGTATAGGAATATTTAAAATATATTAATTCTATATGATACAAAAATACAGTGTTTTAGCTGTGTGTTTCTGGTTGTCCATGTATGTGCAAGAAATTATTGTCTGTATTTGGGTTTTCACCTAATATAAAAATATTTTATAAATTCTAGAAGCAGGTGGATACTTCTTTGGTTACTCTTTACATGTCAGAGATGAGACACTGGTGAAGCACTGGAACAGGTTATGCAGAGAAGTTGTGGATGCCCCACCCTTGGAAGTCTTCAAAGCCAGGTCAGATGGGGCTTTGAGCAGCCTGGTCTACTGAAAGGTGTCCCTGCCCTTGGTGGGGGGATTAGAACTAGATGATCTTTAAGGTCCCTTCTAACCCAAACCATTCTATGTTTCTGTGTCACAGACATCAACTAATTCATCTCAGCAACCCTTGGGTTTTGTAGTACCCAGACAAAGTTTTATGCAGCAGCAATAGTAAAATAAAAGACCAGGAGAAGATAATTTATTTTCCTTCTCTTTTTTTATAGTTAACTTTCAGTGGTAATGTGGGGTAGAAACTAGAAAAGAACTGTAAATGTGACTGTTCCTAGCCACCAGCTTAGTTTTAAGACTGCTTTTTGAGTGGGGATAGGTGCCTGTGTTAGCATTTGGGATTGGCAGAATTCTCCTGCCTGGCAATACAGAAGAATCTGGGAAGAGGATGATTTTGATTCTTTCAAGTCTGAAGGTGAAATCTGTGGTGCCATATGGATAATATCAGATACTTCACTCTGTGAGATCTTACCAGTACGTATTGCAAAGGCAAACTCGTGCTTGATCTTCAGGGCTCAAATCTTTCAAGCAACTTCTAAATTTGCACTCTCATGCAGATTTTGCTTGTGTATGACACCTACAAGTGCAGCCTAGGGGTGTAAGCAATGGGAGGCAGAATCAGGGATAGTAGAATATATGGAATCAAAGAAAAAGGGCAACAAACTACCTGTGTAAGCAAAATTTTTTTTTTAAAAAATGTAAGTGTGAGGGAGCCCATAAGAGAGAGGATGGAAGAGGGAAAAATGTTGCTCCGGGATGGGATTAATAAGATTTAACAGAATGCAGGATAAAAGGCACATAACAAATATCAGAGACTGGAGGTTGGATTGGAAGAAAGCACAACTAATGTTAGAAGGTGAAATGGCAGGCTGAAAGGGAGCTGTACACCGCCAGTTTAAAATATACTTTCAAGATCAGCTTAAGTTGATCTAAATTCCAGCTGCTTCTGCAAAGGGAGTCCTTCACAGTCTTCCTTTCCTCCAAATGGTGTGCTGCAACTGGTAATATAAAAACCAAAAAATTTATCCCAATCAGATCCTTGATCCATCTCATTCACTGCTCATATTAACACTACAGCTGCCTCAAGGCAAAGTGGAGGGGAGGCGTAGGAAAAGGCAGCAAAAAATTGACTTAGGTTGATGACGGATCTCTGCTCTTGGTCTGAAGTCCTGGTGAGATTCCGAGTTATAAATTATTTAGAAGAGAAACTGGCTAGGAAGACATGGAGTGGTAACACAATGCAAGGAACAAGGCACCTGGGACAGTACTTGGAGTGAGCAGGTAAAGTGGCTGCATGCAAAGGATAAAAGACGCTAGAAACACTTAGGAGGCAAAACCAAGCATTTAAAAGTTACAAAAAGCCAGTATTTATGTTGTCTTTGTATTTAGTTCAGTATCCATGGGCACGCCTGCTGGTGCAGTCTTTAATTACATGATCAAGTAGGGCATTTTTCCTGCTCCTCACGAGCAGAGAGCAGTGCCTGTGACCTGGGGCTTATTTCACCTCCTCGTATCATGAATGACAAAGTCCAGTGCTCAACAGTCCTACTGGAAGCTGCAGGCTTCCATCTCACATCCTTCATGTGCATCTCTGTCATGGGCCCCTATCATATTCCATACTGAGTTTTTTATTAACCCAGTGTTACAACCACTGTTTTATTAACCCAGTGTTTATGGCTCCCAAACAAAATGTCTTTCTGCCCCTTTTGTCTCAGAGCTGCACCTGCAGTGTGCTGTACATGTGCAGAATGTGTTAAGCTTATTTTTCAACGGTAACATATGCTTCAAGTTTCTCTTGGAATAAGAAGAAACAATATGGAACGGTAAAAGTAAATTCAGAATAAAATGTCTTCAGAGAAAAGGAGGCAAAGATTAGAATATGCTTTGTAATGGATGAAATGTAAACCTCACAGGTCTCATTGGTTATCTTTTTAATGATTTGATTTAAAATATTAAATGGGGAAATTACATTATGCAGAAATACACAGACACATGCTAAATGACATTACGGATTCCATTGTTTAAAATGGAGGGTTGAAAAAAAGCAGTTTACCCAGCCTTGTGAGCAATAAGATGCTGGCAGATGATGTCATGCTGTCTAGACTGGAATAAAAAATGTATTTTAAAAAATCATAGCTAACTTATTTAAATAAAATATTTTGAAAGTCTAAGAAATCATAAGTGCTAGCTGATGATCTTAGATTTTACTTTGATCATGTTCTATGGGTTCGGGTATCTTTTTATAACATTTTTTTAAAAAACTTCATTTTCTCCCTTTAAACATACCTATAGAGAATTGCATGCTCATAAAAGATATGACTGATTCTTCTGGGTTATCCAGTTCAGTCCCTTGCTTTTGCAGCCAAGATGTCATACAATTCCTTTCATGTACTGATCAAACTCCTTACAATTATTTAGGGATTTTTTTACTTCCCATACTCCATTTGGAGGCTGTTCCAATTTTCTGGTTTCTTTTCCCCTTAAATATGTTCATAGCCTGCTTTTATTACTTTGTTTTTGGACTACTTGAGTTTCAATATAAGATGTTTGCTGACTCAGAGTGTGGAGCAGTCCTGCTCACTGCCAGACTTAAAAAAGCAAATTTCTTAGTGGACAGAGATCATCTCTAGTGATGACTCCTAAGTTCTTGTGGAGGATAGACAATGGTGTAGAGTTATACACAATAGGTTTCTGGTCATGCTACCCATTTATGGATGACTAACTTTAAACCAGACTTCACTATTGACCTTCAGAGTGTAAGTGATATGTCAAGAGCCTTACCCACATTTCTCTTTTGAGAGGTTTGATCTTCTAGAGCGCAGTGCTCCACAGGGTTTTTGCAGACTCATTTTCATTTGGCTTAGTTCTTGTTTCTCACTATAAATAGTTCAAGCAAGACAGAAAGAATCTTTGTTTATAGTTCAAAAAAAGTTCTGTTTTCCCTTTGGATTAAATTTCAGTTGGTGAGAGCTGAGTTCTTAACATTCACATGGATGCAGTATTCTAAGCTTTAGTCTTTCAAATGGGAGGTAGCCATTATGTTCCAAGCAAAGTTATTTTCATATCAGGATATCTAATACTCTTAATCAAGAATGCATTGGATTTCATGTAGCTTTGGCACTCGTACTTCATTTGGGAAGCCAGAAATTACTAACTTTTGATTCTGGGCACTTTTTCTGGTTTCAAAATTACTGGGAAAGAGAAGATGTAGTTTTTATTTGTGATCCATGAAGTATAATGTAAACGGAGGACAAGAAATTCAAGTGGCTGGCTTTTTTCTCTTTTAAGAATTTATTTCAAATGGGTTTTAAAAGCAATGGGTACCAATGTTGGCATGCCCTCACCCTGAGTACTGCATGCAGTTCTGGGCCTTGCAATCTAAGAAAAACGTGAAGGTCCTTGAATGTGTCCAGAGGAGGACAACAAAGCTGGTGAAGGAGATGGAACATATGTCCTGTAAGGAGCAGCTGAGGACTTTGGGATTGTCTAGTGTGGAGAAGAGGATGTTGAAGTGTGACCTTTCTACAGCTTCTTAAGGAGAGGACATTGGGAGGGAGGTGCTCAGCTCTCCTCGCAGTGACAGAACACATGGGAATGGTTCAAAACTGGACCAGCGAAGGTTCAGACTAGATACGAAAAAACATTTCTTTACTGAGAGGATGGTCAAACATTGGAACAGGCTCCTTGTGGAGGTGGTTGATGCCCCAAGCCTGTCAGTTTTTAAGAGGTATTTTGCCAGTAGTGTGCTTGATCTTTTAGTCAGGCCTGAATTGGTCAGGCAGTTGGACTAGATGATCATTTTGCGTTCCTTCCAAGTGAAATATTCTATACATTCACAATCTTTTCAGTTTTCTAGCTCTGTTCTTTTTCAAAACCCAAGGAGTAAAGTCGTGATATTGAAGGTTTTAAATCATTTGCAACTTTAAAGTCATAGCCCCTGTGTGTGAAATATTTTAATGAAGGGTATATACTGCTATGTTATACAGGTAGTTAGTGTTTACCTAAAGTGGAATTATTGCACTTTTCATTTATAAAAAACCACTTCTTTGTATATTACTTGTCATTATTTCAAAACCCAAGGAGTAAAGTCGTGATATTGAAGGTTTTAAATCATTTGCAACTTTAAAGTCATAGCCCCTGTGTGTGAAATATTTTAATGAAGGGTATATACTGCTATGTTATACAGGTAGTTAGTGTTTACCTAAAGTGGAATTATTGCACTTTTCATTTATAAAAAACCACTTCTTTGTATATTACTTGTCATTATTTTTCAGTTGGAAATTTAACATGGATGGGTAAGATACACTTCTGTTATATTTATTAGATATTTTTAAATACCACAATAAGTAGTATCCACTCTGACAATGCTATAATACCACTACAAGAAGCAGTATCTGAAACAGTAAAATTCCACAGTGAATGAAGCAGCTGTAGAACTGCAACTCATATCAGCTGCCCAACGCCGAACACTCCTTTCAGCTTTCTCCTGGGGCCATTGACATTTGCCTTGCCTGCAGAATGCCTATGCATGTTATCTGCAAGGCATTAATCCATTAGTAATGAGCCACCTTTAATCCTGGTGTAGATATCCTCTTCATGGAAAAGGGT
>VZTN01036226.1:0-35639 GCA_013400515.1 Erpornis zantholeuca | reverse complement strand
AAATTGAGCCTTGAACTTAATCCAACAATGCAAACAGAAAAACTGATGTGCAAGATGCAGATTATGCTTTTTTATGAGTTATTATAATTCTAATACATGAGTTGAGTGTAATACTACTGTATTTTACAATTCAAGGTCAGGGTTTCTGAAGTATTATTTGTCAAGTTTTTGTACAAATTCTACATGCTTTTATTTCTTAAAAATCTTCTTGAGGCTATTCATTAGTCTTCTATTTCATTTCTTCTACTCCATAAGAGCATAAAGCAGTATTTAAGAGGATGTTACTACTTCTGGTGACATAACTTCTTAGTGGATATGTTGTTCCAAAAATCAGTATTCGTCACCCTGTGTGCAGAAAGGCAATCATACACAGAGCTAAGGTGCTTGTTGATTTAAATACTTTTCAAAGATGGGTGCTGGGTGGAAAATCCACAAAGCCAGCACACCAAGCAGAAATAATGACCACTATTTTTATGTTGGTAATCTTGATATATTCCACTTATCTAGCATATATTCAGTGCTTAAAACTCTACTATTGCTGGGTTGTGCTGAGCTGGCTTCTAATCTTGGGCAGCCTGGTTGCCTTCAGTGTTTACTATTGTATTATTGCTGACCTGTGCTGAGATGGCTTTGTTAATTTCTTCTTATCTTGGACATCCTGCAGTAGCACACCCTTCCTCCCAAATATTGTTATCACTCTGGGTCTGTGATCTTTGAAGCATCTCAAGCCCTAAACTTTAAAAAAGTAATTCTACTGACAAATAATTTGTCTTAAACATCAGGAAAAGATTCAATCTATTGAACAAGCAGGAAGCAAGTGAGAAGCTTCATTTTTTTTTTGGATGGAACTAAGCAAGTTGTAAGTGGATTCAGGTTTTTGAGGAATATTTTCATTACCAATAAAGTATGTAAAATACCTTGTTTGTCATCAGTGTCTTTGAATCACACAAATCATTGTTAAGAAATTATCCCTTTCCAGCTTTATAAGCATTTAATATTCACCATTAACAGATGATGTTACCAACTGGCACAGAAAAACAAAAGCAAAAAGAATGACCCATTATTAATGTTTAAGAAGCTTCACATTATGTACTGACCTTCAGGAACAAAAGGCTCCTGCTGGATTGCAGGCCTACTCTTACCCCATTAGAGGTGAGAAAGAATGATTTTCATTGTCCAGGAGACAGTATGACCTAGTGGCCACAAAATAAGGCTCCTCTTACACAATTGAAAAAATAATCTTTGTTGTGAGCTCCTTCATGACCCTTCAATCGTCAACAAAAGGGGTGGGGATTATCCACCATCCCCAGGAGCAGGAAGGTGAGCAGAACTTTCTCCCAGAGACCAGGAGCTGCCACCCACTGCCACGTTTGACCATGCACATAAGACCATGTGCATGTATACACATTTGAGAAGGGACCAGAATCCAGGTTACATCTTTTCTGAAAGGAAGTCAAATGTCAATGCTGGGGAGGATTAGAACATTATTTTTGTCTTGTGATCTCTGCGGAGAGTATCTAATGGTCTGAATTCCAAGAGAAGAGGGATGCCCATGGAAAAGCCCTTGTTCAGGCAATGTTCAGTTAAATACCTGTGCATACATTTTCCTCTTGGTTAGCTCTGTATCCCCTTCCAGGCTGGCGGCTCACTGTTTATTATTAGTGACTCTCTTATTTTAGTTTTTGTATGAAGAAGGGGACATCCAAAATGACTGAATAGAATTTTGTAGTCTAACACTAAAGAATTTTGAAGAATTCAGACTATATGAACTTATGCTTTTTAATAAAAACACTACACCAGTTCAAACACCTTGAATTGCACCTATGAAGCAAGTTAGGGATGCTTGAGAGATTTCTTGTTGAAACACAGAATTTTTGCACTGTGCCCACAGCTGAGGAAAGGGTAAGCAGAACTGAAATATCTCGAAAGTTTACAATGGCTGTGTAACCAGGAAATGCTGCTTTTTTGTTAGAACTGGTTTGTGTTACAAAACAGATACTCAAAAGTGTACATAGACTTCAGTTTTGACATCGGAATCTGTTTCGTGGTGTCTTTAGAGCTGCCGAGGAAATTGCAGAAAAAGGACTTGGGGAAAAGCAAACTCTTTTTAATCTCGGGGCAAAGACTGGTAGCTTCAAAGTGAGGGCAAAGTTCCTTCAGTATCAAATTGGATGCTGACTGTGACTGATCTCAGGATGCCTGAATAACCTGGTCCTAGGGAGGCAGAACAGTGAAACAAGTATTTTTCTGGATTCAGTCCTCCTTGTCTGACTCTGAAGTTGAAGTATTCTTACTGAAGATCAAGAAAATGAAAGTTCAGTTTTGCTGAAATAAAATTCTGTGTCTAGTTTCAAAGAGCAATAATTTATGCAGCACCTCTAAATACTAAGAAGCCTAAGAATCATTACAGTCTTGAGCAATGCAGTGTCCAAAGTGCAAATGATGTACATTATGTGGAACAAACTGAGTCCACCTAAAAAAGTGCAGCTGGGAATTTCTTGCGTGGGCAGTTACTGGGCACAGAAAAATAAATACTGCCTGTAGAAGGCATAATATCTAAAGGGTATTTGCTCAATACACAAACAGCAGAGAGTAAACACAATGAGCATGGTCTGATAAGGAGCTGATACTTATTCACTGAGGGCTGAATCATAGTTCACCATGAATCATTGCTGGGGCAAGTACTTTAGTGGTAGAACTCAATACAAAAGTCAAATCAAAAAGATTTTTCATGGAATGAGTAAGAAAATGATTTGCACAGATCAGTACAAACTAACTGCAATAGCTGCCATAAGGCTTTCTGTAGCAGATGCAGAAGTGGTTTCCCATTTGTTTGCAATGGATTATCATACACAAGATAGGTTGCATCATAGCAGATCATAATTCTACCATAATAAGATCTGAACAGCAAAACTGAAACCTTTTCTTGTTGTAAATAAAGTCAAAGGTAGCTTTGCAGAAGCAACAGAAAAAATCCATTCTGTATAGACAAACATATAAACCACATCAGTGCATCAGCAAATTAACTGGATTTGTTTGCAACATTCATTCTGAAGATGGAACTGCTAAGGGCAAAACCTCCATGTTTCTCCTTCAGATGAAAACAGTTAAAGGACATATTATGCCTACAGTCATTAATGCCTCAAAATGTTCCTGACAGTTTTCCATTACTGTGAAATGTGAAATCCATTATCTGCTTGATTATTTTAGACAGCAAGGAAACTGCACTGGGAGTATTTGAGAAAGTTACAGTTATGCTGTAATCAAGTGGCTTGAACTTTGATAATATCATTTGTAACTCTGAAGTCTGATAACACACTTTAGAGATGGTACTCTGCCTACAAGTTAATGGGAAAAAAAGAGCTTCTAGCTAATTGCCCAAATCTATACTACATCCTTCAAAAGCTACTCAACAGATATGATCACTTAATCTTGAATGTTGTAACAAAAGGTTTGAATCACTTTTCTTCATCTGCCAGAAGAACTAACAGAAGCATTTCATTTTGACAACGGTGAATACATGGAAATGCTGAGGCATGTTCCCAAAAGATGGTTGTCTTTTAACCATCTGACAGGAACTTAAAACATTTTCCATCTATTAGATGTTATTTTTATATATTAAAAAATGATTCCCAAATGCAATTTTTCAGGATCACAAAGGTGAAAATAATGAAAAGAGGTTTTCAATGACTGCTGCTCATATTTTCTTCATAATTGCTGTATTGTTAGTGACAGAGTCGTGCACCTGCATGTACTCAAGGTATTGTAACTCATGACAATATATTAATGAAAACGTAAATAGCAATGAAGGGTGAATAATAATTTACTTGGTCATATGTGCAACTGTTACATTAAAGCTCATCGCAGCAGAAGATTTTTAATAGAAAAGAATTTCTAATTTTGACAGTTATTAATCTCTCAAGTACCTAACTTTAAAGTTTGCTTTCAACAAAATGAAACATGCAGTCTCTCTAACCCTCCCCAGTTCTTCAGGAAGGGCACATTATACAACTGGTGAGATAACTTATTATTAATTTTTTATTTGGGGAATACTAAGATGGGGAATATTTAGTCTGTGATTCGGTGATTTAATAGCCTGATACTCTGAAAACCTCTCAATTTCTCAATATTTCTGTAATGCCTTATACCAATATCTATTTCAGATACACTTCTGAGCAGAAACTTCTCTTCCAACACACTTGAGAAATCATTTTAAAAGTGATCCTTTTAGGTCCTCAGATTAAAGCTAACTTAAATGACACATTTAGAGTGTTTTATTAATTAATGTAAAATGAAAGGGAAATATTTCAAAGCTAAACATTATGTAAAATAATACAATATATGAGAAACAATTAGTGTATTTGATGCTGATGAAAATAAGGTCTGACTTAAAGGAAATGGCATGTCCCTAGATTTGCGTTAAAACAGCATTTAATTCTTTTTTTTACTTCCAATAAAAGATGGTGCTTCTCCAGCAAGTTGGATGGTTTGCAGGAGCACTACATAGCTCCTCAGGTATGTTCTGACAGGACCCGAGTTCAAGCTCTCCCTCAAATGATTCCCACAAATAGCTTGGGAGTCAAAATACTCCAAAGAATTCCTTCCAGGAGACAGTTCACATGCAGAAATGCCACTTTTCTGTTGAGTAAAGGAGGAGGTGACATGTTTATTCTTCTGCTGCTTATTTAGACAGACAACAGCAAAGTTAGCAGCTCATTCAGGCACTTGAAATCTTTGTCCAGAGCTGACTGCCCTGCTCCATTTCTTTCTGTTGCTGTAGAGCAAACATCAGTGCTTAACTTTGATGCCCAAAATCTGTTTGCTGAACTGGACACCTCTGGGGCACAGTCAGAAAATCTGACTTAGGGGAATAAAGGGAATGAAAGTCTGGCCCTCGATTTCAGGTTGACAGCAGTAAATCCCTGGGGTTTGATTTAGTGCAGGTTATCACAGTTACTGTAATATCTGTGTTTTGACTCACTGCAGTATTATATTTTCTTGCTATATTTGATATCTTAATTCATGGTATTTTTGTGTACTGCATACAGATTTGTCTTCCCACTTGAAAAATGACTCAATTTATAATTATACAGTACCATAAAAAACACAGAAGTCACAAACATGATAAAATGGCACAAATAATGATAAAAACCTTTAGAAATACATGCCATAAAATAATCAGAAACTATGTATTTCAAAATCGCCCAGAAATAAACTATTCTCTCCTCAGGCATTAGTTTTATTCTAAACTAAGTAATATTCACAGCTGATATTAAAAGTGCTAGAACAGACACCATACTCAAGAAAGCCACATGTTCACTTACAGTGAGTTAATCATTAGCATCACCTTCCTGCCCAGGATGTAAACATATGGAAGTCCTAATTTTCTTTGTCTTCTTTGAAGACTTTGTCACCCTTTCTAGAGGCAAGGGAGTACTTGTAGCCTGGCCCAAGTATGTGCACTATTGAAAATGTCTGTGAAGGCATGAATAACAAGATAATAATGTTTGCCTTTATGGTTCAAGAGAGTTAAACTGAAAGGCAGCTGCAAAGAATCTTGCGATACTAAGTGACTGTGCAAGCAAATGGGATATGAAAATTAATTGTGGGTCACCACAAGTAATGGAATAGGAATGAATAATCTTTATGTCTACATAGTCAGTGGCTCCAAATTAGCTAATACCTCTAAGGAAAATGATCTGAGAATGACTGCATTTTCTTCTGGAATCTCACTTGCACTGAAAAAAAAACAGAAAAAAAGCACATTAAGCATGTAAAGCCCCCTGTCCAGATCCAATTCCAATATATTTTTCCTATATTTGCTGTACTGGCATTTCTGTCCACCAAGTCATGTAGTGGTGGAACACAGGATCACTTTGTAGTTGATCTGCTTACTGGTTCCTTCAGGAGGAGAGCTGATGGACTTACAAAATTGTCATCACAGTTTGAGAGCTTTCTTTAACATCTAGTAACTATTTCAAGAACACTGGGCATATACAAACAACCCCAGGGCTGCCACAACAAATTCATATTTGGCTCACCAACACCACACAGGTTCACTGCCTATGCATAGCAGAAAAGCAGACACAGAAAGAGACAGCTGTTTATCTCAATTTCCCTCAAGTGAAGTACTCTTCAGTGCTTAACTAAGCAAGTTACTCCGATGTCTTCATTACCCTCCACTAACTCTTGGAGAATTTCTTCATAATCCTCCTGGCAATTCAATTTCAGGTCTTTCAGGTGGTATGATACCCCCACTATGTACTAGAACTTCTGTCAGGAGAAAGAGCCAGGAAGCACATGGGAAATATCTCTCGTTAACACTACCCAGTTAACTTTATGTTCATCATCCTCACAATCCTAAATTCAGCATTTTCCAGTGTTACAGAAAATGCACAGGAATCTGAGGACACGGAAATAAACAGCATGGGCAGCCATATCAGGAGAGCTGAGCAGCATTATTGCCATGCTCATCCACTGCTCAGTGCTGGAGGTTTTATCTCATCACACATAAGCAGCATCAGTTCAATGCCAGCCTACAGAAATCCAGGACCTCCTCCACCTCCCACTCAGAACTGGATCAGAGCCTAAAAATGTGGCTTTTGAAATGAACATCCCCCCAAGAAGTCATTCTTTGTGTGAATCAACACACTTCAAATGCTGTGACAGAAGGTACCCTCATGAAATTAAATCTCAGTCCCAGAATATGGCCCAATTCTTGGATTTTCAGAGTCTATGGATATGACATTTATATAGGATTCCCTTCCACATATCATTAAGGATGGAGGGAGATGACTGTTTAAAACACTTTGGTTCCTATTTAATTTCATTTTATTTAATTATAATGCTTTGCTTCATGGTGTTCATATTATTAGAGCAAGTTATTTCCATTGCTGCTGCCCTCTCCGGACTGCTTTCACCCTGCGGCAGCCCCGGGCACAGCACAGGAGCCCACGGTGAATACACCTGCCACGGTCATGCAACAACAGCATCACAGGATGAGTTAGGTTGGAAAAGACCTCTGAGATCATCAAGTCCACCCCTGACCCAACACCACCCTGTCAGCCAGACCATGGCACTGAGTGCCGAGCCCAGTCTTTCCTTAAACACCCCGGGGGACGGTGACTCTACCACCTCCCTGGGCAGTCCATTCCAGCATCTAATCACTCTTTCTGTGGTGAAATTCTTCCTAATTTCCAACTTAAACCTCTTCTGGCACAGCTTGAGGCTATGTTCTCTCATTCTGTCGCTAGCTGAGTGGGAGAAGGAGGCCGACCCACAACTGGCAACAATCTCCTGTCAGGTGGTTTTAGAGAGTCATTAGGCCACCCCTAAGCCTCCTTTTCTCCAGGTTCAGCAACCCCGCTCCCTCGGCCGCACCAGACCCTTCCCCAGGTCCACTGCTCTTCTCTGGAGACCTTCCAGCACCTCAGTATCCTCCCTGCAGTGAGGCGCCCAGAAGTAGGCACACTAGTCCAGGTGTGGCCTCAGCGGTGCCGAGGACTGGAGAAGAATCGCCACTCTGGTCTTGCTGACCACATTATTTCTGGTACGACGGGACGTGGTTTCTCTTTCCGGGGACACCCCGAGCCAACCCCCGGGCTGCCCAACCCCAGTGCCCGCCCGCGCTCCAGCNGAGCGCGCCGGCCCCGCTGCTGGGGCACGGGGCGTGCGGCAACAGCGCTGTGTGTTGCCCCGCGGGCAGCAGGAGTGCGGCTTCCCCGCCTCGGTGGTGCCCGGGGAGCCGCTGCCCTTGCCTTGGCGCTGGCGGTGAGGTCGGGGGGGAAGTCGCAGGAGGCACGAACAGCCCTGCTGCTCCCCAGCCCCGGTTTGCCCTTCAACGCGGTGCAAGCCCCGGCTGGCCCTTGGGACAGAGGGGAACGGGGAAGGACGCCCTGAGAAGCGGAGGGTTGGCAGGTAGGGCTGTGCCTGCTTCTCCTCCTGCCCGGGCTGTGCCAGGGGTCTGAAGCGGGGTGGCATTTCGCCTCTCAGCAGGACAACAGTGGGTTAGACTTAAACTAGACGTGTCCGGGGATGTGTAGCAGGAACGAGTATGAGGTGCCAGGGAAGGTTCAGGTTGGACATTAGGAACAATTCCTTCACAGACAGGGTGATTAGATGCTGGAATGGGCTGCCCAGGGAGGTGGTGGAGTCACCGTCCCTGGAGGTGTTTAAGGAAAGACTGGTGGTGGCACTCAGTGCCGTGGGCTGGTTGGACAGGGTGTTCGGCCATAGGTTGGTCTCGGTGATCTCAGAGGACTTTTCCGACCTAAATGATTCTGTGATTCATTGACGTTTTAATTAAGGATTTGGAGGAAAACCCACAAAGCCAGGGTGCCCCTGGCATTCTGGATCACAGTTACAGAGTGCACTGGCCCACCCGTTTCCTGGGAGCGGCTGCAGGCAGATTTGCAGGCTGATCTCCTGCAAGTTTCGTGGGCTGGTGACTGAGATGGAGGTTCCAGTGGTGATGCTCAGTCTCTAGTGTCGTGAGCCTGACCCCACATCTCGGCCAGTCAAGCTGTCGCTGTGGCTGGCTTCCACGCCAAGCAAATGTCAGCTCCTTCCAAATACACACGGCTGGGCTGCTGCTCCCAGCTTCTGTAACTACCCTTCTGATTTATATCGAAAGTGGCTGTAATTCCACTCACGGAAGAGGCTGACCTTGGAAACTGCAGGGTGGATATCTGTGATGGTACTGTTATGGGAATTCTTTATGTATCTGTTATATTGGTCTCCCTGCAGCATTGATGTCTTGAAATAAGGCATATGCTGGCATAAATATAGAAAGGAGTTAGAGTTCACGCTTTTAAGTGTAGTGTTACCTTAAGAGATATAAAAGATCCATTTCATTTCAAGTGTATTTCACCCCTTATTTGAACCAATACATCACGTGTCTTTGGTCAAGATTCTCAAGTGTTGAGAAATTACTGTCACTTTTAAGTGTTCATGTAAGGAATTTTAGCAGACACTAATAATATTTTACAAATACCATTTTTTTAAATCATACTCTTTATCCATTCAGGATGGATGGCATATGTACTGTCCTGCATGCAAAGGATTCATTTTTAAAGGAAAAAAGTTTTATAATTTTCAGTGGAAAATCTGTAAAACAACAATAAAGTGATATTTAATCTAAGTATGGCCCTAGCAATGGATTGACAAATAGAAATGGTATAGAGCCGAGACTCAACAAAAAAAAAAGAATGTTAAGGCAATGAAAAGACAGTGTTCATCAGACAAATGATGAAAAGCTTGTGGAAGTTCATAAAGCACGTTTTTATTACTTATATGTTCCATTTTTATATGAATTTGTCAGCACAATTTTCCATAACAAAACATTGCAAACTAAACATTTACCTTTGCTTGTAGTGTGCTAGAATTGAAGTCCTTGCTAGCTCTATATGAATAAGAATAATCTTCAAAGCTGTTTTGTCAAGGAAATGTGTTCAGGAGAAAAAATTGCATATTTCTCTCAAAAATTATTCATATTTTCTTTGCAAAGTATTAAGTAAGCAAATGTACTTTGGATGGGTATGTCTGAAGCACATTTTTACTTACTGATTGAGGCTTCTGTCTTCAAGGCAGTCTGTTTTGTTGGACTTCTGTGCCGATGCAGAGCTCACTGAAAGAAGAAATCCACTTTAGGAAAGCTTTGTTTAGATTGAGGTTGTCCAGGTTTCAAATCGCTACATCTGCAAAAGGATATAAACAATATTTATGGAGACTGAAAAATGGAGGGACACACAAGAAAGTGTGATGAGATCTATTACTTAAAATCCAATATTAAACCTGCACCTCACAACATATTCTTCTTTTCAGTGGGTTTAAAAAGTGCTCATTATACTTGAGTAAATGAATAAGACATTTAGAATGAAATTACAAAATAGTGGAGGAAATCTGTAATGCCAAGAATGCACATGAAAAGTTACATCTTTGTAGGTAAACAGAGAAAGAATATTCAGTGTTATGTGGTTATAACAGAACGTGTAAAAGTCTGAATTTTTTTTCAAGTACTGGCTGCTGGAGCTGTGTTGTGCACAATAGTGTAAACTTTCCTTTTCAAAAAGGTATAAACTCCTAATCATTTTGTCTGTAGTGGAAAGATGGGAAGACTAGAGCCTTACAGCTTTAAAAGAAATGCAGAGCAGTTTCCATTTTTTCTACTTCTAAGAGCATTATAGTGTATAAGCCAATCTCAGTGTATTGGGAATTTTGAATTATGATTTCCCAGTCTTTGGAGGACAATGTTACAAATGTTTCTTGTGCCCAGACATTGAGTGGAAAGAGCAGAGCAGCTGAGTGATAGAATCCAGGTGGCGTTGAGAGAACACCCAAACATTTCATGAACTGAAACTGTTACCTGTATGAGGCAATACAGTTAATGTATGTTGAAGAAACTGGCTTCTACTTGGAGATGTCACAGCCTTTCTGAAATTGTTTGGCTGGTTTGCTGTCTGAAGAGATTGGAAATATGAATATGAACATTTGCATCCATCCAGATGAACAGCTTAGGAGACTAAACTATACTGAATAAAAGTAGTTAAGTAATAAATGATGATACAAATCTGCTTAGATCGTATTTCTATCACCAGGTATTTTTCTTCGGTGAGGAACAATGTTTAAAGCATTCTCTTGCTGTGGGAAAATAGTGAAACATTGTTCATGTTGTCTATCAGGTTTAACAATAATTATTTTATGTTCTAAAATCTGTTACTGTTGGAAAATCATGGATGTTAGGAAATGAAGCAGTAATTTCACAAAGTGCAAAAAGCTCTTCTTCACACTGAAGTTTTGGTTCAGTACTGAAACAGCTGATGTTAAAGGAGTGATAATAGCATTTTCTGCTTGGCTTAGCTTGAGTTTTGCTCTTCATGATAGAGGCATGTTGGGAAAATGCCAGATGTATTGCTAACAAGCTTGGACTTTTATGCCTATGGTAAGCTGTACTCTTTAGCTTGTTAATATATAATCTTGTTAATATATAATCACAAAAACTATTGAATGATTTTTGAAAAATTAAGTGCAGCTGCACCAAAAGCCTGAATCCCATGATAAACTTTACTGTAGCAGCTCAGCTTAATTAGTGCAAAATACACGTGTCAGAATCTCTGTCTCTACCGTAGCTAGGTAGCATTAAGTCATGTCTGTGTCATCTGCTTAAGTTTCATTCAACACACTTCTTTTCCTGTGTATTTGTCACTTGGGGCCAAAATGGGAGTTCATGTTTAGAAAATGTGCCCTATGTGTCAAAAGCCTGACTTTTGACCTCCTTGAAGCCCCAGCTACTACCTCATACTGACAAGCAGTGGAAAGTGGCTGAGAGAAAAGGGATTCCTCTGCCAGCTTTGACAAGGCTTTGTCATGAAGATTTGAAAAACCAGAGAGCCCCATGGAACATTTCTGTGACCTTGTGCCCAAACTAGGAAATGGGTTTTAGAATAAAGTTAGTTTATATTGAAAAATAATCTGGTTGTAGATTAGAGAAACCACACAAGTGTTTCTTTATGTGAAATGCTGCAAATTTTAAAGCAAATAAATGTTATTTATACATAATTACCAATGAAACTGTTGATGACAAATCTCACAGAACTATATATATATTTTATTATTGCCCCATTGAATCACAGTGTATTAGAACGTATTGTGAGTCTGTATAGCTGTCCTGTTGTGGAAGAGATTAGCTAATACCTCCACTTCACACTCATAATCTGTAACTTGTTAAAAGTAAATTTCATAATTCTTTTTAACTCCATAAAATTATTTTATTAACAAGGTCAACAATATCAATAGAAATAAAGACTTCATATCAGTGAAGTAATGCATGACTTGTAACATTTTTTGTGTTTCAAGTAGTTAACTAGTTCATTTAGTAGAAAAACTCACATGGTTGAGGAAGACAGTATATAGGAAAAGCTAAAATAACTTCCAATGTGAATCACTTTTAACTCTAATGAATTTATTAAAAGGAGCCATTAGCAACGTAATGTCTCTGCTGGGATCTGTATCCTCTTAACATCAGCTGAGCATCCTAGAACTCAAAACACCTGTAGTTGCTCAATTTGTAATGTATTTTCTTAGTTTTTGCTGTGGAACAAATCAGGGATTAATTCGTCTGGTGTAGCTGTAATGTCTTGAACATTTTCATGATCTCTGGCTTAGATACTGAAGCCAGTGGTTAAGCAGTCTGGTAAGGACAGCAGCTTTTCCTATCTCATTAAATCCATGCATGTTTGATCTTACTAGAAAAATATGCTGACATCTCTGCATTAGGGTTGATCCCTGAGGNTTTTTTTAAGAATATAAGAATTCTATTTTAATTAAAAGTGGGCAGTCTAGGAGAAGCAACTCCAAATAAGGATTAAAAATTGGCCTTGTAAAAGAGGATACTCTGTGCATCTTCACATGAATGTGGTACACTCTGCCACCTCTCCTTTTCAAACTCCATAATTTGGGAAGAAAGCTGTGGGAGAATGATTTCACTGAGAGAAACACAGGGTTGAGACAGAATAGCTCCAGATTAGTTAAGAGTTAACAGTCACCGATGTAAAAGATGCAGAACAAAGTTCGTTCTCCATAGTACTCTGTACTCCACTGCTTCTGGATCTGTGAGTGAGAGGTGACTCTTTGTCAGTGAGGTGTCAGTGGTCATGGACAGCTGGAAATTATACTGTTTATTGCCTCAGTTCTCATTGTATTAACTTACCTTTAGTCATGTGGCTATTCTTTGAAGACGAGCTTCTGTCTAGTTCTGAATTTTTTTCAGTGTGGAAGGCAGTCCTGTGGAGAGGCAGGAAGAGCTCTGATTTTTGCCAAGATGAAGGAAAACCTCAGTAAATGGTTTCTTGGTGACATCATTGATATCTGCTCTCCCACTGTAGATAGGAGGGAGAAATGGTTTTGGGGTTGGAGGTTAGCTGTGAGAATTCTCTGATTTCTGCTTAGGCTCTTGAGTTTAAAATAGCATTTGATAATTTCCATAGTTTATATGGGATTTAGGTTGCCCAAAGTAAGCTGGTGTTTCCAGGACTATGCTGTGCACCATCTCTGCTACAGCACTAACATTTTTTAACACAATGTTTGCAGAAAATTTATTCAGCCGTGTTATGGTTTAACCCCAGCCAGCAGCCAAACCCTGTGGAGCTTCTCACTCATGGCCCCACCAGTGGGACTTGGGAGAGAATTGGAAGGATAAAAACCAAAAGACTCAGAGGTTGAGATAAACACAGTTAAAAGGGAAAAGTAAAAGCCACACACATAAGCAGAGCAAATCCAGGAATTCATTCACTGCTTCCCATGGGCAGGGAGGTGTTCAGCATCTCCAGAACAGCAGTGCCCAACCATATGTAATGGTGACTTCAAAGACAAACTCCATTACTCCAAATGTCCCCTGCTTCCTTCTTCTTCCCCCCACTTTATGAACTGAGTATGATGTCAGATGGTCTGGAATATGCCTCTAGTCAGTTGGGGTCACCTGTCCTGGCTGTGTATCCTCCCAGTCTCCCGTACACCCCCAACTTCCTCACCAGCATGGCAGTAGGAAAGGCAGAAAAGGCCTTGGCTCTGTGTAGGCCCTGCTCAGCAATAACAAAAACATTTCTGTATTATCAACCTGCAGTCAGCACAAATCCAGAACACAGGCCCGTACCAGCCACTGTGAAGGAAATGAATGCTACCCCAGCTGAAAGCAGCACACACTGTTAGGAGCACTTGACTTCTGATTCTTGTCTGGGCTGTAGTCTGGATTTTTTTCCACTTACATAGAACTTCTTGTAGAAAAGATCACCTACACTGGAGGTTAGGAGGAGGGAGAAGAGGACTGGTGTTCAACCTTCCAAGAAATTCATCAATGTTTGGATGCATTCTGAGTTTGTCTTGGTTTTTCAGGGTGAAGACAAAATGGACTATGGCTTTACACAAGATAAGGTGTAAAGCAAAGACAAAGCATTTACTTCAAATACTTTTGGAGAGGGCAGTGTTCTTCCTGGAGACTGAATTTGCACCTAATAGCAAGTGTCTCAGGCTGGGGTTTTTTTTGTTTTTTGGTTTTCTCCTACTTAGTCATTTTACTATTTTAAAATGTTCTTACTCAACTTGGCATTATTACAGGATATTTTAAACCTGAGGTAGCCTGATTTTTTTTTTTTTGGAAGCAGACTAGCTTATGAGGTTTTTATTGATTGTCTTCATTTATTCCTGTACACACAAGTGACTCATTGTACATGCAGTCAGAGTGAGAGCTTGTAATGATTTGACAAGAAAGTGCCTCATCAGCACAGCATTACAGAGTCTCATTGTAAATATGAGCTTTGTAACCTTCAGTGTACACTTGGAATTCAAACAGATGTTCTCATGCATATTTGGAAAGTCATGGCAGTCAGTTGAAGTCCCTGGTGACTGGACAAAGGGAAATATCACTTTCATTTTTAAAAAGGGGATAAAGAAAGATCTGGGGAAGTACAGACCTAGGAAGAGCCTACTGGAAGGTGTGCTGCGGCCCATGGCACCCTGGGCTCCATCAAAAGCAGCATAGCCAGCAAGTCAAGGGAGGGCATTCTGCCCCTCTGCTTTGTTCTCATGAGACCCCACCAGGAGTGCTGCATCCAGCTCTGGGATCCTCAGCACCAGAAAAACATGGACTTGTTAGAGCAGATCCAAAGCAGAACCGCAAAGATGGACAGAGAGCTGGAGCTTCACCTCTCCTATGAAGACAAGCTGGGAGAGCTGAAGTTGGTCAGCCTGGAGAAGAGGGGGCTGTGGGGAGGCCTTCTTGTGACCTTCTGTTGTGACTTTTTGTATGGGCAGATAGTGACAGACCAAATGTCAACGGGTTTAGATTGAAAGAGGGCTGATTTAGATTAGATGTTAGGAAGAAATTATTCATGCAGAGGGCCGTGAGGCACTAGAACAGGTTGCCCAGAGAAGTTGTGGCTGTGAGAGTTCAAGGGCAGATTGGATGTGACTGTGAGCAACCTGGCTAGTAAATGGCATCCCTGCTCATTGCAAGGGGATTTGAACTAATGTTCTTAAAGATCCTTTCCAGCCCAAACCGTTCTGTGAGTCTGTGGTTCTGTCACTGCTAAACTGAAATGCCTTCTGCAGTTGTGCGAAGGATGAGAATGTTTGTTTTCTACTATACAAAATTGTGATGCTACCATTTGTTCCTTCTATTTCTTACAGCTCTACCTTAACACAGATGCATGATTAGTTTCATAACTTAAGGAAAGAACCTAGTCTTTCTGGGATTTCTTGTCTCTTGGAATTAGGAACACAGCAGAACAGTGCTGACTGAGTTCGATTCAGTTAATTTTATAAATATTTGCTCAGCAGCATTTGTCAAATTGCATTAAATCAGGTAGAAAAGCAGGCAAATTCCAGAATTAAAAAAAAAAGAGCAATATACAGACAATAGCTAGGTAAGGGATTCGAATTTTCCCTCTTGTCTTTATCCCAACATCTATGGACTCTACACAGTTTATTTGCCAAAATTAGGCAAATATGTCCCATAAAAATGTGAAGTCTCCTAAAGGTCATAGGGTAATTGTTTTATCTTTTTTCTTCACAGCATGGAGTTACTAATGCACATTTCAAAAGATTCCATGGGTTTGCTATGTCACAGCTCCCTCAAGTGGTAGAATAATTTTCCATTTGGAATTGTCGCTTGATTTCTGTGACACACTTGCATTCTATTCAAAAGGTTTTGGGGCTTCTCCCAACTTACTGTTCTGTCTGGTTTATAACAGAAGCATCTGAGTTTAAAGAACAGGAGTCTGAGCAGGGAAGAACTCAGGCTTGCTGTATTTGGGTTCCCAGTGAACTTTGGGTAGAAAATACACTGCAGTATTACCACTGCATCAGTAATTTCAAGTTTCTCCCTGTAAGAATGAGAAAAACGTGTTTTCTGCAGTTGTCTGATGCAATCATGTTGTACCTTGACTAGAAAAGAAAAAAAAGGTGCTTGATATTCCGACTTAATATGAAATGCTATGCAGGTTCCACAGTATTCATGAGCTTTGCTTCACTCATTGAAAGAAACCAGCAGTAGTAAAATGAACTGTTGGATTACTTTATATGTTCCTTATAAATTCAGGAATCTTCGTTTAAGTTCTGTTTGTGTAAAACAATGGTCGATGTCAACCTTGGTGGTAAATGTGGTCCTTACTTGATCTATACGGCAACAAATACACAAACAACTTTTTATTGTGTTCACCACACTCCCTTTTACTTTGGAAATTGAAATTAAATTTATGCTTGAGTAGTCAGTGTAATATTTCAGTAGGTAGTATAATATTTCAGAAGTATATATTGTTTTTCATCTTGAAGGATTTTAAAATTTTTTGCTAATTAGGTACACACAGCAAAGCAAAGGACCATTCCAAGATTATTTTTCCTGCAGGAATCTCTTTGATGTCACTGATTATTAACTCAGTGACATTATTATTCAGTGGTTTTTTCTGCTATTTCTAATGCTTCTCCCAATTACCAGTGAATATCCCTCTACATTACAATATTTATTTTTCTGTTACTTTTATCTAACTTTGCTTATTACATTGGAAGGGAGTCACTCAGTCCTACCTCTCTGCTGTAATTTGTACATTTTGAGAAAAGCATTTCCTTTGAAGTAATTGTTTTGACTTGAATGTCAGTGGTCTATCAGGTGATTTAATTTCCAAAATTATTTTTAAATAATTGTTTATAATCTGATGTCCAGATTGTGTTTTCAGTTTTATTTAACTGCTGCCAAAACATTTACAAACTTGAATTTAATGTTGCATAAACTTGAAAAAGTCAGTGGACTACTAAGAAAAATTAAAATATCTAATAATTAAATTTATTGCTGTAGTATAAGAGTCCTAAGATAGAACCTGGGTGGCAGTGTAGGGTCAGGTAGATAATGGTGAGCAAGGACCCCTACCATAAAGCAGATGATACCCCCAGACTCAGAATATGGATCTTGCATATGGATTTCTTACATACAGATCCTTACATAATACTCTGCAGTATTAGAGAGGAAACATTCTATGAAGCATAGTCCCCAATGAAAGATCAAAATATCTCACCTTTGCCTCCAGGTAGAAGTATATGCACTGACAAATTATCAGCAGAGTAGTTTGTGTGTAAAAATTTCTTAGTGTGTCCATAGTCCTATATGCTAAATATTGAGAGTTCATGATGTCATCTTGCATTTAGATATGAGTCTTATGGTGCGAGAGCATAATACAGCATATACATAGACATAAGATCTGAAAGAAGCAAAACTGATTATAAGGCATGGGGCAATCATACTGGCTTAACAACTGTCACCAACTCTGCCCTGGATTGCATGGAAAACAGTAAATCAGCAGATAACAATCTTCTAATGTCAACTTCTTGGTATTCTGGAGACGGAACTGTTCTGGCTTTGTGAGGGCACTCCTACATGACAAAGTGCTTCTTTCTGTTCACAGCCTCCGTGTGTCCCTGTAGCAGAACAGAGGAGTGGATGCCCTTACATGTGGTTTTTAGCATGATGATGCATAGGGTTCAGATTAAGTATGTGAAAACTGCATCCTGTTTTCTCTGATTTTGAAACTTCTTGAGTAATAAAATCAGTTTCTGTAGTAGTCATTATTGAGGTTTTGTAGGACTTCAGAATGTAAGACAGGAATGTGTAAATACAGCTTAAGGGAATGCTGAGAACATTGACTGTGCAGGGTAGGTTGGTTCTGTTTCTATAGAAAAAAGTGAAGTCTAACCCTCTCTGCCCTTTTCTTTTGTGGAGCTCTGAGGTCCTACGCAAAGTTTGAACTTGTCTCTGTCCTGCAAAAGACAAGTTAGCTGGTGGTGGTCATAGAAACAACAGAGTGTGCAAATTACCTAGCTGTATCTCTTGTCCCTCCTCTGCTTCCCAGGAGTTTTTATCATGGGAAAAGTGATGCTGCAAGAAACCTGCTTATGATTTCCTTCCCATATGGACGTGTATCCACAAGCTAGCCTTGTCTCTGTCAGGCAGATGAGTTTTTCTGGAGTGGAATCAGGATGTAAGCAATTTCAGACAAAACACTGATTTTGTGCATAAACTAAGATTAAGTGCAGAAAAGAGGAACACAACACTTACGAAACACCATTAATTTCTGCATTCTACGTTTAATTCTCCTCTTCAGCAAGTAGAAAAATAATGTTAGAGTATAAACATTTTTTGGCATACGAATTGGCAATAACAATGCACTGGGCATTTTTTGATCAAAGGGCTTGATGAAAAGGAATCAAAAGTAAATACTATTGAAACCATGAGATTCTGCATTCTGAAGACCCCCTTTGATTTTCCTTTTTTTGCATCCCCAGAATATATGGGAACATGCTTTAATAATGCTACAGCTGCAAGAAAGTATAGAGGGATCTGTCTTTAACCTTTAAGAATTTTCAAATTTGTAGATGTCAGTGTTTTGAAACTGTTTTGCAGGTGTCACTGTTTTTGAGCTGCCCTATCTTGATGATCCATCTGTAATACAATGCCAGAGCTAGTAAGGGAGTGTGGCCTCAGATAAAAGTCACTACTCGGACTTGCTTCTCTGATAGGTATGAGGAGGAACTTTTGGAAGAGACGTAGCATGATCTCTTGTATAGCAAGTGAAAAGTTGAGGGTCATGTAAGAACCAGAATGGTGTTTCAGGCTTCTGTACACCATTTCAAGAAAATGGTGGCAAACCCAGTGATATATACAAATAAAATAGAGTAAAATAGCATCAAATGAAAAGAAGACCATGTGTGAATATACAGAAGATTAATTAATGTCATAACTGCTGGAAAGGTGATGATCTTTTTTTTTTTGTTTTCAGGTTTAAAAATGTCTGACCTGGAAAATATTGTACACAGAACACATAGTATTGAAAAACTACTGTCTGAGAACAATTTGCAAGACATTGAGGATCATCTTAAAGAACTTGAAGACGTTGACATGACTGTAGAATATCTCCAGGGGACAGAAGTTACCAAGGTTGTATGCAGAGTACTCAAGAGCTGCCCTTCAGGACGGTTGAAAAAGAAAGCAAAGCAGTTATTATCAAAGTGGAAAGCACTTTACAAGAATAACTGTGCTCAGTCAATGCAAGTTAAAAAGTCCATTTCTGTGTGTGTGAAAGAGGAAATTGAGCATCTTGGTGTAGCTCCTAGAGAGCAGTTGCTGTCTGAAGGACCATGTCAGCAGGAGGCGTTACATGGTACTAGTTCCAACATTTTGGTTCCATCACAAACTGTTAAAAATGTGGTATGTAATGATGCAGAAGGCAGTATAAATCAGCAGTCTTCTTTTGAGGAACAACACACTGTTCATGAGCATTCTAAATCTGTTGTTAGCAATGCAAGTCTGCAGCAGGATCCGATGAGAGCTCTGAGGTGTCAATGTGCAGATCTTCTTTATAAAGCTTTGATTGGTTCTGCCAAAGATGAAGAAGAAACTGTTAAATGGCTAGAGTTAGCTAAAGAAATTGAAGAACATATTTTTGCTCTTCATGCTAAAAATGATAAAAAGTACAAAAATTGCATCAGAAGTAAAATCTCTAACCTTAAGAACCCTAAAAGTTGCCACTTAAAACATAACCTCTTTTCAGGGACTTTGAGCCCAAAGGCTTTTGCTGAGATGACAGTGATGGAAATGGCTAGTGATGAACTGAAACAGCTCAGGGCTTTGTACACAAAATCGTCTGTTCAGGAACATCAGCTTCCTCAGGTTATTAATGGCACACAGACAAACAAAATAAAGTGCAGACGCTGTGAAAAATTTGATTGCACTGTCACTATGATTGCCAGAGGAACTCTCTTTCTTCCAGCTTGGGTGCGAAACACAAATCCAGATGAACAAATGTTAACTTACGTTATTTGTAATGAATGTGGAGAACAGTGGTATCACAGCAGATGGATTTGTTTGTAATGCTATCCCTCTTTAATAAGGGGTTTGGAAACATATATGAGAACTTACCTCTGTTGAAACTCTGTAATTTTAAATTTTGGACTGATATTATGTGGGTGCTGTCAGTAAAAACTGCAAAATCAGTTTTAAAAAAACTGCTGTTGTATTTTTAAAGATGACTTGAATGAATCTTATGTGTATTTAAGTAATGTAAATACATACAGAAATAAAATGGTAAAGGGAAAAAATGGTTACACTGTATCTGAGTGGAATATTTGCTAGTTAATGCATTAAAAATATTCTGAGTTCTGCAGTTTTTTCCTGAAGGGACTAGATACTTGGAAATATTTTTTGTCTTCAGGAAGAGTTCTTTCACAGAACATAGGTTTAATGTACAGTAAACAAACTGTTTCTAAAACTGTGGTTCACATACTTGTGTGCATTGCAGAATGTTCAGCATGGATTCCCTCCTTAATCACTTTTTAGATTATTAAAATGGTTAGATTATTAAGTTGGTTTGAGAGGTGATTTCTAACAGGGAAGAAAAAGAAACAAAATGTAGAGCATTATAGGGGAGAAAGCAACTAGCAAGTGAAAGCAAAAATGACATTCTGCTTTAGTTTTTTTTAGCTCCTGGAAGGAAAACAGGACTTGTGACAGTCTATCAGTATGCAGGCCAAATTTATAATGTAAGGTGGTGTGTCCTGCTACTGCAAAGGAATTAATGCAGGATCAGACAATGGATTATTTCAGAAAATGATGTAAATATATTATTGGATTTATGTTTATTTAATAAAATTAACAGGAGTTAATAGCTTTCTGAGTGGATATCCTCTCTGGAACTGGGACATCTGTCCTGAACTGAGAAAATTAATGGTTTTATGTAGTGCTGGTTAGCCACAAACAATGAATAAAAGGAAATCCAATAGCAGAAGTTTTTATACATATTTTTGTTCCAAAGTCACCAGGATTCTCACTGATGGTTTACTAGAAGTATTTATTAAAAAAAAAAATAAATTCTTTTCACTGAAGTGAGAGACCTGTGTCTTTTACAAATGCTCAGCGGGCATTTTACACTTCAACGTTAAAGTATATCAGCAGAGCAGAGAAACCCGCCGAGTATTGGCTGGAGGAATTGAGGACAGTTGTGCACCCAGTGACACAGGCTGGTCAGCTCCTCTGGGCTGAGCTGCATGACCTCCCAGAGGAAGAAGTTGGGGGCAGGAGATGAGAACATAGCTGTTGGTGAACTGAAAGCCAGCCAGGACTGAAAGACAGGCCTTTATCTGTATATGAGGAAAATTACATACAACCTGATGTTGCAAAGAGACACTTAACCTATTCTACTGAAAAAAAAAAAATCTTTCCGTTCTGTGAAGTGTTAACAGTTAACTTCCAGTGGCATTACTTAGATTTTTATCATGTAAAAATGTGTGTTTTAGGGGAATTGCACTGATATAAAATACACATTAAAGCTTTAGGCCAGACCCCCAGTGTTCAACTGTGTAACCAAGGAGTTACTATCCGGTCTGCCTTCCCAGCCCTTACTTGTGTGCTGGAATTGATACTTACTAGTAGTCCTGCTTGAATGGGAGTACTTCTGTGTAAAGTACTATTGTTAGCTTTCATTGAAACGACAGGGAAAGCAAACACTCCTGTGTTAATGGATCACTGCAAGCACAGGATTGTGCAGAGTCGTTTTGAAGGTCATGGTCCTGTTGAGAAGAGCTTTATGGCAGCACTGTGCTGTGTCAGAACACCATGTAGCAGAAGACTTTATTTTAGCTGTGAGCAACTTATAAATAATTTCTGCCTGCAGTTGGTTTTGAAGCCATTCCAGTAATGTAGAGCTCATCCAAGTTTTGTCTTGGCAAAGAGAAATGTTACAAGGCATGGAGGGTGTTTTTGACAGAATGTATTTCAAGGATAAAACTTTCATCTGTAACACTGACTATATTTGCGATGTAATATGTAACATCATTTTCTTTTGAACTGCCCATCAGTAAATGTGTAACTGTGCAGGCTTGAAATATTTGACTGGCTAAGATTATATGCTTTGTCTCAAAATGCCTTTAAAAAGCCAGCTTGCAACTACATAGTGTGTACAGCAGTAGGTGAGTGCAGATCACTGGAGTTCAGGGAGTATAGAGTCCAGAAACAAAAGAAAAGCTTTGAAAAGTGAGATTCTTTTATATTGTTGAAGTTTGTTTTTTTTTTTTCCAGTTAATTCCAGGTGAGAAAAAGATCTCTTTAACTTCTTTAAGCAGAGACAGTTGATTTGGGTATGATGTTTAGCATGTTCAGGCTGCTAATCCTACTACAAAGAGGGTGACATTAGAGGTGATTCCCCACAAACATAGGACAAATGTAAGCTGAACAAGGCTAAAGTCTGTATTTGTCTCCACAGGGTTTTCCAGAGATGCTGTAAATTCAACTGCTGCTTAAATCCTGTGATTTAACAGCAGCAATAAGGCCTTAAATTGCCCTCAAAGATCAAGTAGCCTGTAGCTGCAGAACTTATGATACATATCTTAAGAAGATGAGAGCTAAATTACAATGAATTTCACACAATTTTCAATGTAAAAACAAAGATACTACTCTATATCTGAAAAGCTGTATTAATTGCAGTCAATTAACGCCAGTAACAAAACTCCTGGCTCCTGAAGATCCACTGCCAGATCCACTTCCTTCTGTGCTGTCGAGTGTCTTTTCTGTCTCTGTCATATCCCTCTTACCGTGCGCATTTTAGGGAGGTACTCAGCTGCCGTTTGTTGTTTATAACTTTCTTCTTTTCAAAACCAAAAGGAAATTTGTGCTGTTTATTTTTCATTTAAAGTGTATTCCTTTCTGTCTGCTGTGCTATGTACATTTGCCACTAAAGCAAGGAATTGCAACTCTTTAAGCAAAAAAAATCTCTTTTTTTTGTGCCGAGAAAGCAAGTTAGCTGGTAACAGGCTGTGGTTAAGGAGCAACTATGTTGAATTACAGTCCTTTAGGGAATCTTCAGGGTGTAATGGCCCAATTCACTGACTGCCTGTAAGATAAGGAAAGAAACAAGAGCACTTTGATAATTTCTTGGATTGCTTGGGAGCTGGCTTGCTGCATTCTGGTATTAACAGAGCCATAAAGGCAGATGACTTCATATCCCCTTATTTTGTACTGCTGTAATTCAGCCAAGAGGTGACAAAGTCATGTTTTACTGAGGCCATGTCATCACTTGCCAAGATGGGACATAGTCTCCTTGCCAACTACAGATGGTAAAAAGTATTATTCACAAGCTCTTATATAAGAGAGCTTTGGTGATACAGAACTTCCCCCTACTCACACAAAGAAAAGTTGCCCTTTATTTGCCATTGATTTGGTTTTTTGTGCTGTTAGCCCTTACGTGACAACAACACCATCAATACATCTCCATGAACAAAATCCTTGAGGTGCAAAGTCAGCCTTCAGATGAAGGCACACGTGATGGAGCAGCAAGGGTGGGTTGCTGCACAGGGGGAGGCGAACCAGGGGTGGATGGTGAGTGACAAGGCATGCGGGGACAGTGGCTTCAGTTAAAAGGGTCACTGTCCAGTGACAGTAATCTGCCAAAACTCCAGTAAGATCTGGGCAAGTCTGGGGAGGTGCTGTCGGATGGAGGTTGGTGCACAAGGTTGGGTGCAGGAACAGGGCCACCGGGCTTGTACAGTTTGAGCTGAAATGGGACTGTTGCTGGCAGTGGGAATCTGAAGCAGCTACCCTCACCAGCAGTGCCCCAGCCCTGCTCCCCTTCACTGGAATGGTCAGGCAGCAGCCTGAGGCAGGGGCAGCCCCAGAGCAACCACCATTGGGACCCTGCCTGTCTGCAGAATTTAAACAGGAGTGATTTTGGTACACATTTCAAACCTCATCCCAGCTAAGCATGTTCTTCTGTCTGACCTCAGAACTGTCAAGTGTACTTAATTTGAGCAGCCCTATCAGTGGCATTATTTGTTCTACATTTTGTGTTGTTCTGTAGCACTACTGGGTTTGTTACATACATGGTATGTAACAGAGTGGACACAGGGAAAAGGGCCTTCATTCCTGATCCTCAAACACTCATGCATATTAACCATGAGAGTAACCCTATCATGCTCCATTATACCTATAAAATCATAAGCATAGTAGCCTGGTTAAACCATGATTCTTTTCTATTTTCTTGTATATTCCCGTGTAAAAAGAAATAAAAATACATCTTACCTGAGAAGTTCAAGAATTTTGCTTCTAAATAGACCTTGAATAAAGGAGGTATCTGGACAAGCTAAAGAAGTGGGTCCAAGTGAATCCTCATGAGGATCAATGAGGCCAAGTGCAAGATGCTGCACCTGGGTCAGTGCAACACCTGGTGTCAATACAGGCTGGGAGTTGAATGGATTCAGACAGCCCTGAGGAGAAGTACTTGGGGGTGCTGGTGGATGAGAGGCTGGACTTGAGCTGGCAATGTGAACTTGCAGCCCAGAAAGAATGAAAAGTACCATGGGCAGCAGGTTGAGGGAGTTGGTTCTGCTCCTCCACTTCTCTCTCATGAGACTCCACCTGCAGTGGTGCATCCAGCTCTGGGGTGGCCAGCACAGAGGACATCGACCTGTTGGAGCAGGGCCAGAGGAGACCACCAAGATGATCAGAGGGCTGGAGCACCTCTCCTGTGGGGAAAGAATGAGACAGCTAGGGTGGTTCAGCCTGGAGAAGACTCTGTGAAGACCTCATTGAAGCCTTCCAGGACCTAACAGGGAGCTTATATGAAAGATGGGGACAGGCTTTTTAGCAGGGCCTATTCCAGTAGGACAAGAAAGGAGCATAGATCCAGACTGGACAGACTGACTATATTCAGGCTAGGAAGATGTTTTTTACAAGAGGGACGAAACATTGTGACAGGTTGCCCAGACTGATGGTGGCAGGGCTCTCAGGAATCTGATCTAGTTGAAGATGTCACTGCTCATAGCAGGGTGACTGGGCTAGATGGTGTTTAAAGGTCCCTTCCAAGCCAAACTATCCTGTAATTCTAAATTTCCTCATATGTATCAAATGTGTTTCAAAACAAAATCCAGTGTTGTTTCAAAACAAAAAACATTGTAGCTTTTCCCCAAAATGTATTAAGCGCAAAACACAATAATTATTTCCTCTACTTCTTAAATGCAGCTTTTTCTTCTTTATAAATCATAAAATAATGCCATAATTGATCAGAACTTATATACCTTAGAATTACCATAATTTAAAGTCCACTTTACTACATCTCCAGCACTTATTTGTGTTTTATTCTAGAACCAGATAAAAGCAGATTTCAGGAAAAAAGTACTTAAAAATTTTCAAAGTCCAGCTTTGTTAGATAAAAATGGGTCTGGTATCATCAGATTTGCCTCTAGCATGGCCTGCTTCTTAACAATCCTGTTCTTGTCAGTAGGAGACGTCTCCTTTTGATGATACTGAGATCTTGTTTTCCATTCCTTGGGCCATGTTGATGTCTGATCCAAACAAGACAACTCTACAAGTGGCAATTCCAGTCTGATTGCATCTGCCTTATGATCAGAAGCATGTGATGACTGCTTGAGCAAATGGATGTACTCATGCCTGTCATCACCTATTCCTCTTGATGATGTGGGAACCTCTTTAATTTCTTGTTGTCTTCATTTAACTATATTTTGCCCTCGTGGGAAGGTTTTAAGAGCACAGAAAATACTCTTATCACTCTCTCCTTTTTTCCCTGTGGTCTTGTTTAAACAATCAAGTTGGTGTTATTCTGAATTACTACAGAAAAAAAAAAAAAGCGTCTGGATACTTTTTTAAAATAGCTTGCTTTGTATTTCGATGAATTTCTGCATTGACACAAGCGCAGTTTTAAATGTTTCTAATTATTAAGTGAAGCTCTCTTACAGTTGAGAGTTTGCATACTTGGGCCCCTTAGTGTGGAGCACAATGAGACTACTGCTTTTAATAAATCACTCTGATCAGCAAATACTTGATAAAGGCATTTTCGGGCTTAAAAATGCAGGGCATTCTAGAGCAAGTAAGTGTTATCTTTTCCAGTGGAACGCTGTCAGACGGCGGACGATAGCGATGGATGAGAGGTACGGCCGTCGATGGTGCTTTCGGTGCCTCGCCCTGGCTGTGGGCACAGCCGTTCCCTCTGTTCCCGCTCCCGCAACTCCGGCTCAGCTCCCCCCCATCCCCCTCGGGGGCGTGGCCTCTGGCGGTAGGCGGGGCCGGGCTCGTGGGGCCGGGCTCACNCCGGGACCGGCGGCAGGAGCGGCCACAGCCCCTTCCCGCGGGCAAGAATCGGCCTCCCCAGCGCGCCGGGGACCGGCGGCAGTCCCCTTCCCGCGGTCTGGAGCCGAATCAGGTTGCGTTATTTTCCTTTCCCTTGTCGCGTTCCCCGCTCGCTTCCCCGCCGCTGCCCGAGATCGCAGGCGCGCTCCTCGGTGTTCCCTGGCGCAACCTCCAGGGAGCGAGAGGGCAGCCCCGGCCGGGCCTGCCGTGGGAGAGGGCCCCGGGCGCTTCCCAGAGCCGGTGCGGGTGTCGGGGAATGTGGCGTGATCCGGGATCCCGTGACTCCTTTGGGAAGCGGCTGTAGCCGGCGCATGGCCGGCCGCCGACCCCGCAGCGCTTCCTCACCACTGAGGAGATCGCTGGTCTGTCAGGGTGAAACTTGGCTTAGTACCTGTGTCCTCAACACATTTCAGACTGGAAAAAGAAGAAATATTAAAACTCCTTTTATCTCCTTTTTTCTCGGTGCTGTGTGCTTGGAGCGGGCTGCCCAGGGAGGTGGTGGAGTCACCGTCCCTGGAGGTGTTTAAGGAAAGACTGGTGGTGGCACTCAGTGCCGTGGGCTGGTTGGACAGGGTGGTGTTCGGCCATAGGTTGGTCTCGGTGATCTCAGAGGTCTTTTCCAACCTAATGGTTAGTGTGCCGGAGAGGGGCCGCCGGCTCAGGGCGCCTTAGGTTTCAGTTCTTCTTTTTTGGAGCAGTGACTCGGCTCAGCCCCTCTGCAGGGCCGCGGGAGTTCCCAGTGGCGGCAGGTGGCTCTGCGGCCTCAGGTGTGGTGATGGCTGGGTAGGGAGGGATAAGGATGGGCCAGGACTGGGAATCGCTTACGTCTGGGTGGTTAATGGGCTGCTCTCGGTGTAAGTAATTTCGCGTTACATATAACTTATGTAAAGCAACTGAGTGGATAACAGAATAGTGCAAGAAAGCCCCTTTTAAAAGCCTCCATTATTAGCCTTTTATAGTAAGGTTACATATAACTAGATACACAGAGAGCATTTAAATTTTATTAACTTGGGTGGAACAGTCAAGTAGGGACTTTCTTGGCTAAGTTTTGTTCAGGAATTAAAATGCTTGTCTGCAGATAGCTGTCATGCTGCTTCTCATCCTACGTGTTGTTTTCCCTCTTGTCCACAATAATTTACAGCTATACTAAATAAGCATGTGGGTTTTATTTGTCTTTACTTTTAAAGTGTTGAGCAACACTGAAGTTGTCAGTGCTTGCTTTTTTTAGAGCAAGGGTGGCTGTGTGTGTGACTAGGTGGTTTTTTCAGGTTTTTTCTTGTCTTTTAAGTGTTTTTCTTTGACTTTTTAGTAGCTTAGAAGGTAACAAGCTGTAATGGCAGGCTGGAGGGAGTGCAGGCTGGAGGGACAGCAGACATACCCAAAATAAATCCAAAAAGTTTTCTTCATAGCACTGTTATTTTCAGATAAACCTGACCTAAGGATGGTACAGCTATATCCGTGTTTCATACCAACATCAAATTTATAATTAACTGTTACTTTTCTCTGTCTTCATTCAGGTTGTATGGAGCTGTCTTTACTGTCTCAATTTTAGTAAAGCCTTTTCCATATAGTTAAAAAGTGTGTTTAAAAAAAAGCTCTAGCACTCCTTGTTTTGCTTTTGAGGGCTCAAACACCTTCAATTTCCTTAAATTGAAAATATATGGAAAAAAATAATTGCAGAGGATCAAATAAGGTATTTAGATTTCAAGCTTTGTTTTATTTTGTGTCAATTTGGTAATAAATCCTGAGAAACAGATCTTCCAGCTCCTTATGATTGGAATTTACATAAATGTTTCACAATGAATAAAAACTTCCCAGCAAAAAGGCTTGTAGGAAGTCCTTAGGGTTGTTGTTTTTTTTGGTTGGTTGGTTGGTTTTTTGGTTTTGTTTTTGGTTTTGGGTTGTTTTTTGGTTGTTGGTGTTTTTTTTGTTTTTTTGGGTTTTTTTAATAGTGTTCATTCTCCTGTGTGTTTCGATTTTGTTTTCATTCTCTGCAGAGCAGACAGTGTGTTGGCCTTGGTACAGTGTAACCCACTTAATGCCTTAGGGATGGGCTTTCGTCACAAGAGTTTTACTGGGAAGAATATGAATGTACAATAGAGGCTGCTATTACTAAGATTCCCTGAAGGAAAAGGGAAACTAATGCAAGGGAGAAAGATGAGCACATTTAAACAGAATTAATTGCTGGATAGGTTATTGAAAGAGTGGAAGCAGTAATAGAGAAGTAGGTTGCAAAGAGAATGTCAAATAGCTCAGACATTGTTAGCAGTGTTGGACCAGGAGCAGCAGTACCGAAGGGTATTTTGAAGTCGGCTGAAAGTAATAGAATATTTAAGTTGGAAGATGTGTAACTGTGAACTGCTGAGAAATGTTAACTCTGATTAAATCCGAATAAATAAGTTTGCTCATTCTACTTGAACTTGGGGAATGAGGCTGGAAGTGAAGGTTAGGTTTCTGCAAGATTAAACTGGCAGAGATATAAATGTAGGTATTTCTCCTGACAGATTTTGCTGATTGACTAGATTTGTGTCTAGCTAGAAGTTAGAATAAATGAATTGATTCTGGCAGTAGTTACTGGAATGATTTCATGATCCAAGGGTTATGTGAACTTCAGGATTCTTTCCCTTGGCCACTGGTTCTTTCATAGTCCTGAGTCATGCCAAGCAACTGTTTGAATTAGAATCATGAGCTTCATAGGAGTTAAAAACAACCTTACAAAGAAACCCCCAAACTTTTGGTATCCAAATGAGTGGCAACAGCTGAATAACAGTTCATTCTGGATTGGGCTCATATGAGAAATTACAAGTAAATTCTAGTGATATTCTGGTGTTATATCATGCATATCTAGGCTGCTTACAGCTAGAGGCAATTTCAGATAGTCTGTGTTGTCTTTTGGATGGATGTTGAATAATTTGCTGACAGGTTATCTTCATAGTGCAGTGGTGAAATCGCAGATACAGGAAGGAAGGAAGGAAGACTTGCAAGGAGATTAGGACCTTGGCAGGACGAGCTGTATGACTGAAGGGCTTCCAGGCAGCTGACAAGTGGCTGTCAGTAAAGGGGTGTTCCTGATCCACAGCTCTTAGGTCAACGCCCCGTGGAGAGGAGGGTCATTTAGGAGGCTGACTAATGTCTCTGCTTGTAACACATCCAAAAGTACAAAACCTGTAGCATCTTGACTTCATATCTGGATGTTTTCCTTTGAATTGAGAAAAAAGTATTTAGTGCGTGGCCTCTTATGCACTAAAGAAACCTACTTGTGCCACTTAATTGACCACGGTGTAAACCACTGCCTCCTAAATACAAGAACAAGGATTGGCTAAGGGGAGAAAAGTGAGAAAATGTGCTTCTGTCCTTTTTTTTCAGATTTTTGGGAACTTGGCGATCTGCTATAGGCAACAAGTTTAACCACTGTAGTGATTGAGGGCTGAGAAATGTAAAAACTCCACAAACAGTAAGTGTTGAAAATATGTAGTTTTGGATTCTGGCCTTTCTGCTGCAGCTCTGGTAGTTCTTGGGACTTCTTTTCAGACATGTCACAGAGAAGCAATTAATGTCATTCTTTGATAAAATGACATTTCATGTCATTCACTGTAACTAACAAACTACGTTTTCTAAACTAGCCTGGCAATTATTGTCAAATGCTTTGTTTGTGTGAAAAAAAACACTACTAATGAGGGAGGGAGTTTACATTTCAGTTGAAAGCAAGTGTTTTTTTCAGTCAAAATACTTGCAGTGGTGTGCCTTTTTAATCTGATACCAGTGGCTTAACAAAATATGGTAGCTTAGCAAATAAAACTGTCAATAAGCTTCAGAACTGAAATGGATGTGTTGTATATGTGTAAATTTGAGGACAGGAAGTTATGAAACATGGTCAGTGTTATGCTGGTTGTAGAACTGCTAATTCTGCTTGTCCATAACTTTAGTGTTTTTTCTTAAATCAAAGATGGCCCCTTTCTTCTATAAGTCTTGGCTGATAGCATATTAGCTTGTAAGTAAACATGATTAG
This sequence comes from Erpornis zantholeuca, assembly GCA_013400515.1. NCBI lineage: Eukaryota > Metazoa > Chordata > Aves > Passeriformes > Timaliidae > Erpornis > Erpornis zantholeuca. The sequence goes on along the minus strand of VZTN01036226.1, from coordinate 5,460 downwards.
TTGGAACAAACTTGAGTGTGTCTTACCTTTAACAGCTTCAGTTAAAGGACAGTGTACCACATCCTAAAGAAAACCCTTAGGTTTAGTCTTGGTTTCATATAGCAGGTGGTTGTGGTTCATCAGTGACAACTGAATGACAGTGGTTACTGAAACAAATTTTCTCAACTGTTTCCAAGTTGGAAAGTAAATGCAAGTGGAGAAGCAATTATCTGGAAATTAGAAGTGTCCCTTACACCTCTTTCTTCAAAAACGCTGAGGCAGTTCAGTGGTGGTATTACAATAGATCCAGGTTTTGGTGCCCTATTAAAAAAAGGGGAGTGGCGGTGAGATTTCAGTTGCTATGTGTGTTTTTTCATTTGGGTTTTTAATGGTGTGCTGCAGTAGATGGTATCAGTGTGGTAAAAATGAAACTAAATAGGTGCGATGAACTGGATTTTGTAATGCAAACTGATTTTTCTGAGGTTGCTTAGCTTTTGTCTTTCATTGTGATAGTAAATATTTGGACTGATAATGGAAATATTCAACTTGCAATTCATTTCACTGTTTAAAAGGGACACCCTGAAAGGCAACAATTAATATACTTGTTTTGTATTATGGTATATGATCATGCTAGAAATTACATTTAATAGAAAATGTTCCCTGCTTTTAACAAGAATATTTAAGTCAGTGATCTAAGCACTATAATCCTTCTAAGTTAGTGGAAGCAGTTCAGAAAAGGTTATCAAAATGAACCACAGTGGGGCTGCTTTTTATTAATATACTCTAACAAATACCTTTGAATATTGAAATTATTGAAAGAACATGAGGGAAAATTACTCCTGTTACAGACTCTTTGTCTACTAGGTTGAGATTACTTTTACATTAACTAATTGTGTAGCTCACTAAGAAATAACTGGAACAAATAGTTACCTGTAAGTCTATACTGTCTTGCAATTCCTGATGTTGGATAAAATAATCAGATGCACATTAGAAATTAAGCTTTTGTCTTGTTTTCAGATGATGAATGATGATTTTAACTAAACAATTAAGGTAATAAATCTTCAGAAACATCATAATGGATGTAAACCATCCCTTCCAAAAATATTGTCAAAAGCACATTATACAGATGAATTGTGTAATAGGAGAAAAAATATTAATTCTTGTAGTGTCAAAGTATTTTCTAATTGTTTTATTTGTTGGAAAAACCTTAATTCTAGCCTAGCATGACAGCTTCTGCTGTGGAAGCTGAATGTCCTGAAAAGCAACGTGTTGGCTACAACATCACAGAAGACTCTGTAGCTTTTGTGTGAAAGGACCAGTTTGGTCCACTTTTAATGGTTTGTGGTTGGTCTGTAATTGTCTGCGCAGTAAAACTAATCTTATGGTCATCAGTCTCTTAGACCTCACTGAAATAGCCCACATAGTTGAAACTGTGCAAATTAACTTTGCACGTTCTAGATGCAGAAATAATAGCTACTGTTAACACTTTTCTTACATGTATTTGGTTTAGAATGTGCCTTTGTGGACAGTTTCATGGTAATAACTGCCATTGATAAAATTGCAGAAGCTAAAGAAATGAGTGCATAGTACCAGTCAGAACTACTTAAGCCAGTTATTTATTCCCATTGTGTCTTTTAGGGAACTTCTGATTTCTGCAGGGCTGGAAAAATAAATTGTAACTTGTTCCCTCTGCTGGAGTGAAAGAACAGGAGAACATTCAGTACCCTCTGTTCCCACAAAAGCATTATTTATTAAGAAGCAGCTATCTAATGGTGTAGAAACTGGAGGCATAAATGAATGCACTGGACCATTTTCAAGAGTTAAGCATAAACCTGTAACTCTTATGCAAGTATTCCAGTTAATCTAAGGCTTTTCATATGTGTTAAAATGTATGTGTTTATAACCTCAGCCATTGCCATTATCCCACAGCTCTCTGAAGGGTAAATGAACAATCTGCTTGTAGCTTCTAAGCAGTTTTAACATTATTGTACAAACCTGTACAGAATTAGGGCTTCATAAATGTTGTTAATTACACAGTATAAGTAAATTAAATTACTTGCTCTGAACAAGTTTTTAATAGAAGCAGTCAGTTCCTTTTGTTTTGAAGGTTTTTTTGTGTTAAGGCTTCAGACTACTCTTTCTGTCTTACTGTAGTTTGTGTCTATCAAATAAATAGTCAAAGATGGAAAGTCACTGATAAAAAAATTCCTGAAATTTCTTGCTCCTACTGTAGGCCTTGATTGTAAGGCGGCACAGAGTCATATGACTCTCACACCAGCTTGTATCAGGTACTAATTCTACAGCCACATTATGGGTGATGTATATGCCAGTAATGCTAATTACAACTGGCAAGACCGCATTCCTTCCTTCAAAGAAAGAGACAGACTAGGCAACTTATGACCCATTTCCATTTTAAATAGATGCTATTTTCAGAGAAGCCTGTTTGGGGTGAAGCCTTTGAATTCTTTTACTATCAGGCAGGTTTAGGAACAGTTCTCCTCATACAGAAACTTCAGTTTGCATTTGTTGAAATTAAACTTTACCCCCAGGCAATTTTACAGTATTAGATGACACTACAGTTGTGAGAGCAAAGGTTGGGTACAAAGCACTAATGAACAAACTATTTTAGTGCTAAAGGGTTTTTTTTAATTTCTTTTTAAGTCTGACAGTTAAAAAGCCTTCTTTGTGTCACTGATTTGCCATCTCCATGCTGGTAGCCAGACAATTCACCAGCACTTCCTGACTTTTTGACAGTTTTACTATGGGAAGTTGACACCTCCTAACTGAACAGTCAGTGTAGGCTTGGCCTAAGTATCTGGCATTTTGAGTATCATTGAAGTAGCAATACTAGATTTGCTTTCATGGTAGTTTTAATAGTATTCCATTCATCAGTGCTGTTCGCAAGGAGTAAACTATAAACTATAGAATGCTTGTCTAAATAAAATTACAGCATTTGCATTTGATCTGTAGATAACTCTGTTGCTAGTGCACTGGTTTAAAAAATAACTTTGGTAATAAAATACAGGACTGAAGTGACTAGTTCAAGGCACATGCTGTATAAAATTCTCTCACTCCACTTCTTTCCATAAATCTTTTCTCAGTGCACTTAAATTAATCATTTGTTTTTTGAACGTAATGCGATACCCCTTCAGCACAAAGTGGGGGTGGTCTGAGGGATTTGGGTGTTTTAAAGAGTTTTAAGTGACAGACCAGTAATTTATACAGCATACTGTTTAGATGCAAACTGCAGTCTGTGGAAGAGACACCTCTTAAATGGGGTATTCTTGAGTGGGTATTCTTACTGGAGTGTATCTACAGTTCACCTGTTTAGTGGAGTTTTTTTGTACATGAAACTTGATGGTGGTGGACTTGAAAACACACTCTAAATATTTATATGTGCAAAATTTGCTGCTCACAACTATTTTCCTTTTTAATGATTTCCTTCATCTTTACAGGTCTAGGAAACCAGGAGGATCTTTTCCTGTAACAATGGCAGCAAAATCATCGCTCCTTAAAGTAATACTCCTAGGAGATGGTGGAGTTGGGAAGAGTTCCCTTATGAACAGATACGTCCACAACAAGTTTGATGCACAGCTGTTTCATACAATAGGTGTGGAATTCTTAAATAAAGAGTTGGAAGTCGACGGACATTTCGTTACAATGCAGATATGGGACACAGCAGGTCAGGAACGGTTTAGGAGCTTGCGGACTCCTTTCTATAGAGGTTCTGACTGTTGCCTGCTAACTTTCAGTGTGGATGACTCTCAAAGCTTCCAAAACTTAAGCAACTGGAAGAAAGAATTCATTTATTATGCAGATGTTAAGGAGCCTGAAAGTTTTCCATTTGTGATACTCGGTAACAAAGTTGATATTGATGAAAGGCAAGTATCTACAGAAGAAGCCCAAGACTGGTGCAGGAATAATGGAAACCATCCCTATTTTGAAACCAGTGCAAAAGATGCCACTAATGTTGCAGCAGCCTTTGAAGAAGCTGTTAGAAGAGTTCTAGCCTCTGAAGATAGATCAGATCACTTTATTCAAACAGATACAGTAAACCTTCATCGGAAACCAAAACCCAGTTCATCTTGTTGTTGACTTAAATTTCTTTTTGCCAAATTACTTTCGACTAGCTTGCTGTATAAAAGAATGGGGAGGGTGTAGTAGATAAAATAACAAATGGGTTTCACTCTAATATTAAAATTGTAATATTCTGCTGCTTTCATGGGGGAGAAAAAGAAACATCTCCATTCATGAGTGACCCATTATTGAATTAGCAATGCTTTCTGTTTAGGAAGATGTCAAGTAAAAAAATAATAGAAGAATGTAATTTGCCAACTTTATTCAAATGATAAATACTTTGAATATAATTAAAACTTGAAAGTTCTAGAAGCACTACTTTGGAGAAGCTGTTCTGGAATTCAGGCACAAAGATACTTTTATATGTGTATATTTTTATGAAATCGGCATTCCACTTTTGTTTCATTAGATGTCAGTTTCTTAACAATGCTAGATATTAAACTTCAGTCTCACTACATTCCTTTTGCTGTGAGTGGTACTTCATCTCTAATGTGGTTATTATAAGTCAAAAAAAATTACCTCCATGTCTTCTAATTGCCTAATGTTGTTGTAATTCGTGTAGGTTTATAAGTAGGAATAAATTTCCTCCATATTTAATGTCCATTTTTCCCATCTACTATTCTAATGCTGCACTAATTTTTCCAGCGGTTTAATGCAAAATACTGATAATTTTTAAAATTTATGTGTGTCTTTGCCTTAAATCCATTCTAGCATGTTTCTGATCAATAAGGTGAAAAATCTGAGTAACTGAAGTATAACTGTTTTTTGAAAAAGAAATGCTTTATTCAGTCAGCTTTAATAGTACTTGAAAGGATCCACATTATTACAGTTTTTTAGGAAAACTGCTAGTATACAGCTTTAGAAGTTCCAAACTTCTTGTTCCTGTTAACCTGAGCTATGAATGTGTTTACCAGTAATATCTGCACTGTGATATTAAGGATTGGCACTATGTAGAGAACTCAGGAAGCTCTTGACTTACAGTAGATTTTGACAGCTTTCTGCCCTAATACAGGTATATAACTATAGATAGTGTTTGAGCTGAATTTGATCCTTATTTAAATTGCTATTTTAGGATATGGACTTGTACATTTAAGATAATGTCTTTTATATTGCTGAATTCATTTCATGATGATGAACAGGAGCAAATTCTGTATTTAATGGACAGGGTTTTTTGCAGTCATGCAGACAAAACTACAGGTGCATTTGAGGTTTCAGGTGCAGTTTAAGTGGTAGAATACTTGTATGAGAAATTGTTCAATACTGGCTCTCAGAGTAAGCACTGTCCTTGCAATAGCAAAATTGCTAGTGCCCTATTGCTTCCATCTGTAATCTGACTGCTAACAGGCACATGTGGTCTGAGAAGGGAAGTCTGAGGCTGCAGGACAGGTCATGTTATTCATTAAA
>VZTN01036224.1:75301-97012 GCA_013400515.1 Erpornis zantholeuca | reverse complement strand
GATTAGTAAATGTTCCACTGGAACCTCTTCCCTTTCACATTCTTACTTAGAGGTTACATGTATAGAGAGAGTCATTCTTGCCTTAGAATAAATTAGAAAGCTCAGCTGGAATTCACTGGAAATTCCCATAACCCCGAAAAGTTTTGTTTCAAGGGTTCCCAAATCTAGGGAAATACTTTTTCTCTGACCAGTACTTTAGGCTGAGCTCTCTTTCCGAAATGAACATCTTCAGAAAATGATTGCCTGATCTTTTAGTCATAAATACTTGCTCATGTTTCTCTTCAGATGATTGACAGTTGTTTTTTGTTCTGGCTTTCAAGGCTCAGAAACACAAGCTGTATTAAGCTGTAATAATGAAAATTTAACTTAGGCATTAGGAAATTTTCTAACATTAGTATGGAAACTTGCTTAATAAATAAATTGCAATGGAAAGTTGTGGAAACTCTACCACTGAACATTATTAGGAATTATTTTGACATTTGATCCTTCCCTGAGGCATGCTATAGTCCATGCCTCTCACTCCTAGGTTTTACTATTATTGAGCTAGGTAGCCCCTCTAAAATCCTATGTCACTCAGCAATTTTCTAGGCATCTCAAATTTAATTTTCATATATGAGCATAAGCATGTTTAAGACATGCCTCTGTACTGGCTGCCTAAGATATATTGCAGTACAAGGTTAGAGGAAACTACTCCCAAAACATCCCAAATTTAGTCATTATGAGACTAAAATAAGGCAGACCAATTTCTACTCTTGGTATTACAAAATCTCTCCTGGAAAGTAGAAGCAGCTAAACATGAGAAGACTATAGCTCTGGGGTTTGACCCTTTGTGACTTGACCACTAAATGGGAAAGTATTCCAAGTGTTAGAGTTTTCTTGCTGCCCTGCTGAAGGTACATCCAAGAATGCTGGGATGACCCATGGAGCACGTAAGAGATTACCTCTAGGCAAATTAATTAGGCAGTTCTTTCTCTCTCTTTGAGAAAAAACAGATCTAGCTTCCTGAAGGGCTCCTCCCCAGAAANCCTTATTACCTAAACAAGTTGGAAAGCTTACAATGAACCCATCCCTATCCAGTTCCAGTTAGAAAACCAAAAGACATAAAAGCAGTGATATCTGAGAAAAAGAAATTCAAAACTATGAATCTCATCTGAGACATGGATTAAAGCACTTTCTTTGTGGTTTTTCTTCCTCAGAGGCCAAAAGTAAAGACAATAAAGAACATAATGAAAGAACAGATGAGCGGCTTGGAAAGCGAAGTGCTGCTAACAAAGAATGTTGCCTTTTAGACTTGCTTAGATAAAACCTTTTCTCAAAGTGCATGAAAAACAATGCATTAGGGACCTATCTAAAATCAGTCTGTGATGTCTGACCCTCGAGTAAGGAGCTGTGGGGAGCCATGACCTGCTTATTCTAAGTGATAAACATCCTTCTCTCAACTCTGAGGGAATTCAGAAATGTCTCATTTGGAGTTTGCAGTGTATTTCAAGCAGAAACACATCCAAGTAGCAGTTGAAGCAAAGGATATTTAACAGTTTAGGAGATAGCTTGATCATGAGACCAGTCTGTTTCCAATGACGAGTCAGTAATTGTAAGCATTGTTATCCTGAATCTCTAAGAATCTCTTATAACTTGATGTAAAGTTACTGAAGACTGGTACCCATGTAAATCTGCAGTCCATAAGTCTGACATGACATTTTTCTCTATGACATCTATTAAATGCATATTTCCAGTTTCTCATGCTTGTCATTGCAAGTATTTAATTTGCTCAGTATCGAATCAGTGATTTCATAGCTGGTATTCAGTAAGTGAAACACATGGTGACTCTTTAAGTAAAGCCTGCAAATCCAATGTATTCTTCATAATACAAAAGCCTTCTACAAATAATTTAAAATAGTACTGACAATTCTATCACCGAATCCTGACATCACAAGGAGGTGTATTTGTGACCTAGCCCACAAAGTAATAAATGTGCATGTAGCCATGGCATTCAGAACATCAGGAAAAAACTCTTCATATGAGAACAATAATAATGTATGAATGGGAAATCATGCACGTGTTTATGAAGAAAATCAGAAGACAGGTGATGTCCCTTCCATTTTCTTAAACTTTAGAAGATTTGCATTCTTTCCTATTCTTGCTAGTACAAGGATTGAGAGAGGGGTGTTATGGCACAAAGTGATCCAATACCTTTAGGTTTCTACTCATACTTATCAAATTAAGTCACTTATTCTTGCCCATCATTTTAAAACACTAATTTGGAGAGACTGAGAAAAGGAAAATTCTGCATTTCCTGTGGATTTCATTTTAGGAGCGCTGTACATGAGGAAGCCTGTCTCACTCAAGAAGGATGGTAATAAACTCAGAATTTATTTCCAGCTATCACTTACTTGCTGTACTTTGAAAAGAAAAGTGGTTTCCTATAGGAAATCTCTAAATTTGATCTCAAGGTCTACTGCAAAGTTTTGAATGGATTTGTGCTTTAGTGCATTTCTCTAATTAGTATCTTTTAGCCTTAAAAGCTGCTAAAGAGCAGTTTTCAATGAAGTTGAAAACAAAGTCCAAATCTGTCTCTAGTCGCTGTGGAAATAGGGATTACCCAATTCTAATACAGTGGAGCCTGGAGTAAAAATTTATGGATGTAATAGAATTGGCCTTTTCCACAGACTATCTGAATATTTGAACTCCTGTTTGATGTGCTGACATAAAAACTTCAAACATTTTTAACTTCTAGAAAAAAGAAAACCTGAGATTCTAGATTAATAACTTAATCACTAACTAAAACTATTTAAGATATGGTTTAACTAAGATTAAAGAGGTCAATCATTTTTCCCAATATATGACAACATTAAGATAGAAGATTACCTTTCTTTTAATATTAAAGCTCATATACTAAGTCTTTTCCTCAGCCAAATCTTAAAAATTCATGTCATAAAATTGCATTTATCTATACAAAAAAACATTGAATGTATTTAAACAAGCATAGTATCTTTAAGAAAAGTTGTTTCATATGTCTTTTGATAAAGACATTCCAATGAATGCACCTTAGGTATTAGGAAGAAAATTACCAAAAATTGCTGCTTAAAAATTTAGGACTTGTTCCAGCAAAGATTCACACATCCTTTGGTTTATACAACTCTGCATCCCATGACAACCATCTAAAGGCTGATTTTTGGTATGGTTTGTGTCTGAGTCTACTAAATGCTCAGTAACCAGAAAGAAGATTTTTCAGTGAATTATTTGCAGTGAACAAAAATTTAGTACCTTCTCCAGAATGTCGGGGCTTGGAGTTAATAGTACTGAAATGAACACAGGGTTTCTTCCTTTCCTCAGAACACATCATATGACAGAAGCAGAGAGCTAAATTTCGAGGAGGCAATCAGCAGTATCCAACACTAATTACACTCTGTAATTCCAAAAAAGATTGTCGTCTGCCCTGGTCTACATTATACAAATAATTAACATAACCTGTAGTTGACACAAAGATTTTGGAGGTTCTGCAGCAGCTTAATTCTGTCTAGTAGGATATTTAAATGTTTTATGGCCAATCTACATCCTAATACTATGAATATCAGAGGTAATCAAACATACCGTTCACTTCATGTCATTTAGGCACATGGATGCCTTTAAAAATGTATGCCTTTAAAAATGGTGCTTTCTAGGAGAGGTGTAAAGCATTATTGTATTATTAGCTGCTACAGGTCAAGATGTTTTTCACATCTAGAATTTGATAATGCAAACACGTTGTAGCACTTGCTGGTTTTTCCTAACCACGATTTTTATTCATTGCTCAGTCTCCCCCTGAGATGTCCTTCCTCACAACAACAGAAAAGTTCCTTCAAGAGGAAGAGAAACATGCAAGAGAATTTGAAGAACATTTAAATTCACACCTTGAAGAGCTGCAAAGATATTCTGAAAATATTCTAAAAAAATATGCCAGGATGCAGCAAAGCAGGCATACTTAAGCCAGTCACACAATTAAGAAAAGCAAACCAAGTAATCACCCATAAGTTTCTTAGAACTAAAATCTGCAACTAGCTGCTTAATGTATTTAGGCACATTGCCAATAGCATGTATTTGTAACACCAAGTTTTCAAGAAAATCATCATTATCCTACAGATTTAAGTATTTGTGACTTGACTATATTACAAAATAAACTCTAAACATATTCTAAAATATGCGGGTGGGTTTTGCACAGTTAAATTGTGTGCAGCAGAGACCCTGTTGCAGCACTGTAAATTAAGTAAGATACTTACAATTCTGTAATGTACAGAGGGCTAGTAAGTGGAATTATTTCCTTGAAATTAGAATCAACCAAGAGAAATTCTCTAGATTGTACAGAAGAATAATAAAGGCCTTTATCCATGTCTCAGCTCCTGGCATAAAAGCTTATCTATGCTCTGGTGATTCTTGGCTGTGGAAATAGCCCCTGGGCCTCTGGAAATGCTGCTCCGTGAGAAGAACACAGACAAAGCCCATGTTTTGAAGCCACCCATATCGCCCCTTTTACCAGATCTATAGACTTCACCAGGGCCAGAACCTGATCTCAGGCACTTTACATTAAAACTTTACAGTTCTTAAAACCTGTATTCAAAGGCACCTATTTTGGATTGAAATTTTGTTACCATGTTGGCTGGTTTAACTATATTGGAACAGTAAGGAAAAACTTTAACATCAGCCAACATGTGTTCAGTCTTAGGTAAGGGCCTAAGTTCTTTACATTTTCCTACATCATAGGAAAACATTATATAACCAAGCAGAGTTAATTCAACTCCATGTGCCGAAAATCTGCATAACACTGAGATTCCTTTTATTTGCATTTCATACTGAATTCTATTGCTGTGCAAGCGAAACAGAAATTACAGACACTGTTGATGAACCACCAATTTCAGTGAATGAGATACTGAAGAACTGCTTTCAAGCATATACTGTTGCCAACTTCCTGGGAAAATCTGGATAAAAATAATACCAGGCTGTCAAACTGCTCCAGTTTGTGAGTAAAAGAAGTCTCATTAATATTCAGGACCATGGCTAAAATGTAAATTGTTTTTCGATGCTATATTTCCACTAAGACAAAATACACTACATCATACTTACACAAAATACCGAGATTTTAAATACCAGTTTGGCTCAGCTTGCAGTAAAATGAGTAATGAAGATGAGGACATCAGAGAACCTTTTACAGGAAAATTACTAGACTCAGCTGGAGGAACAAGGACTGACTAAAAGGATGACGGAAGGACATCTGAACAAACCAAATATATATGTATCCTCAGCTTAGGGAGAGATGCAGTTTTAAAAGAATTGATGAAGAAATTCAGGAACCTCTGAAAATTTTAAGCTGGGAAAGATCTGTAGAAGCAAAAAGACAGCAAAATACTGTCTTTCAGAAGGGCAAAATAAAAAAAATAGCCAGTTAGCCAGAGTCTTTTGCCACTGTCAAATTCAAACATACAACATGACAGTCTGCTCCAGATCTTCAAATTGTATGTGTCTCCCTCCAGTTCAGGCCTGAAGACACCTCTCAAGGTATAGGTCTGTGAGATGATGCAGAATGAGTGAATGAAATCATCCAAAAATGAGTAAGATTTTTTTTTTCTAAAAGTTTTTAAAATCTGGGCAAGCTACTAATTTTGGCTAATAAAATACCAGAGTTAGTTTCAGCCTGGCTTTTGTGTAATGCCATATAATAAACTGCCTGTAAGAAGCACTGAAAACTGCAAGGTCCCTGTATCTGAACAGCATCTTACAATAACAGCAACCTACTTGTTACTGTTATTGCCTGCTCAGAGAGTATTATGCCACTAACGTGCTGAGACACAATGGATCAATGTGCCATTTTTTTTTAATACTTTAATTGCATTAAAAGATAGAAACTCAACTGAGGCTTCTGAAGCAAGATACATATTCCTGATGTTATCATGCCAAATTTAAAGAATGATGGACAGCACAAATAATAAAGACTGAGAAATGATGCATTTATGAGCGGGGGTTGGGCATGGATGTATATTGCCAAAAAAGGAATAATCAGAAGGGTCCAGGGCTGTAAATTCCTGAAAACACCAATANAAAAAAAAAAAAAAGAAGTATTAATCATTAAGATCCTTTGACAGGACAAGGCGCAATCTTCAGGAGCTGCAAATTGCCAAAAAAATACAGAAAATTTTTATTCTACTTTGTGAATAGTGAGGCAATGGAAAATTTTTGTAAGCTGCTGGACTTTGGTAATTTTCAAAGCTGTCCTGAAAAGCAATATTTTGGCTCCTTGTGGAAAGACTTGTTTTAAATACAAAGAACAATGGTTCGGGCTGCTACCAGCTTTTTTTTTGGCTGAAGGAGAAACAGAGGCCAAACACACGCAGTTGCCAACATGTTTCATCAAGATGTAATTTTGAAATAGTTGGTGGCAGAAGAGCTGCCAGAGCATTGCTGTCCAATTCACCCCCTAAAACTGACTCTGAGAGGGTTGAAACAGCAGTTACTGAATAGAATAATTTAAAAGTGGCTCACATGAAAGTTGGATATTTAGTGCATTTTCTTCCATTTCTTCCTCTCTCCTTTTAGGTATGGGAAATTTACAAGTATAAGAATGGAAGAGTGTCAGACAGAGGGTACTCTGAGCCAATGTAGAGAGGAATGCAAACTCCAGCAGCAAAGCACAGTACCAAATGAACACAAAAATGAACAATCACAGGCATGGCTCTCTTGCTTTTCCGATGGGTAGACATAAACAAAGGCCAATAAATCTCTGCTGTGATCAGAGATAGTACAGAGAGTGCCTAACCCCCCAACTCTCACTGTTCTGGCTTTATTGTAGTGTAACTGGTTATAATTCCTGGTTTAACAGCAGTACAACACCACACAGAATCAAGCCCACCAGCACTTAATAATTCAAAGCTCAACTAAACACCACTGGTGGGAATGAGAAGAAAGCCATTAACAGAGACTGCTGAATGCATGAGCCCCAGGTGACTTCACATCTACGGCCTGTCATGCCAGTCATCCAAGCCTGGATTACACAGCCAGCTCAGGTATGTGCTGAACTCCATTCACTCCTGCTGTTCTCTGCTCCCGTGCCTCCAACAGACTCAATAGCTGGGAGAGTGCACATGGCACTGGGGAGAAGGTCCCTAGCTCATATCATTCCCCTCTGGCTTTACAACCTACAACAGCCAATTACATCATTCACAATCAATTTTTCCACCATTTAATTCCATTAAAAGTAGCTATCCACTAGATCTTACACAAACTGCCTTTTGCTGGGGAAATTTGGGTTTTTTCTTCTCAGACACAGCAGTCTGCTGAGAAAATGCTAGGTTAAGCAGAGTTCATTGGAACTGATCAAACCCATGTGGAACCGTGTGTAGTTTTTTCCTCGCTGTAGGGATCAGATCTCAGTTCACTGTGTTGGAGTTACTATTTAATCCCATGGACACCCTCAAATCCATAAATAGGCTGTAATTTAATGTACTGCACCTAAATTTCTGCTCATGGATTGAGCAATGCCCCTATGATAATGACTGTGATATGCTGCATTTCTGTGTCCCTTCCTAAACCAACAGACTGATTTAGTTTTTTCAGCTCTTCCACAGCTACAGGAATGTTCAACCTGTACACAAACCATCTGGGTACTGAACATAAACGGTCTGAAAAAAGAACAGTGCATCTTCTCTGATGTATGCATTTAAACTGAACATCAGTGAATGAGTAAATATTTTCTTGTAGATAAATTGAAATGTAAGACTAAGAGCTAAACTCTCTGAGCTCTTAAGACGTGTAGTTATTCCTTCAGACCACAGGCAGTGCTGCTGGCTTCTCTCACTTGGCTTTGGGGAGCTGGGGCCATGTGTAACACAGCTGGGCACTAACCCACTGCAAGAAAACTTTATACAAGTGCTTTGTTTTCTTAGCACTTCACAGACATTTATAAAACTCCATTCAAACCTTGATGTTTAAGTATTTGACTCAGACTTTATTTATGCTTTGAAAAATTTGGTTTGGTTAAAAAACTGCTTCTATAACTTGATTTATCAGAAGGCAATGGCAGGTTTTTAATGACTTCACCTGATAATGAGCACTCTTGGAAACCGTAAGACACTGCTGAAGAAGTGTCTCAGCATGAGTTTTCTGGTAAAATGCTTGTAATAAATCATTCAATTTTGCCCACAAGCTACAGTATGCTGGGAAAAGGTTTGAAACCCTATTTCTAAAACATTTTTGAAGGCAACTGACAGTTGGAGTAATACATACAGTTAAGAAACCAGAGGCACAGTTACACCTTTGGCTGAGCTCACACAAGTTGACATTTGAGCAACTGCTACTAATTTACTTCCCCATTATTACTCAGTGATTTTTGACAGTTTCTGTCTGCAGAGGCTTCATACCTTTTTTCCAAATCCACATTCTTATATTCAATACTAGTAAAAGGGAATTTGGTAGAAAATGTCAGAATCCAACTTCATTGTTTACTAGAGATTTTTTTTTTTAAGTGAAACTCTAAAATCAATTCAAGCTTCTGCATAAGGAACCATTCAGAAAGTGTAACACTATTTTCCTATCAATTAGCACTCAGTAAAATTGCACATTTCAGAGAATTGAAATACACAATGTCTCTAATTAGCTACAAGTTCATATTAATAGACATTTGTCTCTGGAAAGATTATTATTGTGACCTGAAGAATTTACAGATGACAAGTGATCAAGGAAGGGCATAAGAAAAGTAGCAGAAATGAAACATCTCATTAGAGGAGTAATCATAAATGTTATCTAACCCAACTGGCCTTTTACCTGTTTAGTTGTTATCAGCCAGTTCATCAGTTCCTTGCTCTGATGTGTCACAGACTCATCTCTTGCAGAAAATTAAGGGGGGGAACCGCATAAGGACTCTGAACAATTTCAGGGAAGGCTCTCTGAGTTATAAAATCATTGCCTGGCCTCATAAAAAAGCCCTGCAGGTAGAAGGGACTGAAATAAGCTGCTACTCAGAGATGGGAAAATCACAGAGTCTTCGTTAGAGCCATCACAATTGTATTACAGAACAAGTAGGGCCAGAAAAACCTTGGTTAAGAATCCATGAAAGAGGACGATGAGGAAGAATCATCAAGATTGCAAGAGGTTATCAGAAACTGCACTTCTATTCTAGATGCCCAAGACACCAAGTACCCTGCAGGACACACATATTTAAAATGCACACACTTCCTCAGGCAGAAATTTTTTTCAAGTTGATCAGCTCAGTTGAAAAAGGTGCAAACTACCAGAGCTCCATTGCAGCCATCCCTGACTGAGGATAAAATAAAAATAGGACAAGGATTTGGCGCCTGGGAGAACAGAAACAGCTGGGAGATGACAGACTAAGCAATTACCTTTACAGATGCATCATTTCAGAGCTCCCCAGTTGAAGGAAACGGTTGTCAGTGCAAAGCACAGATAATTTCAGTGTCAGCACATGGCTCGCTGAGCACAGGGGTTTGCCAGCAGACTTCCTGCTGGTCACTCAGCGGGTAAACACTCTTGCAGTCAGACCACGCAGGCCATCCTGCCTGTGCAGTTCGTGTGCAGATATCCCAACGATGATGCAAGCTGAGTGCCTAACAGTTCATCCAAACTCTTTCTTTAGGTTTTAGTAAACTTCCTATTTCAAAAACATCTCAGTCTGCAGGGCTCGTTTAATTCTAGACATTACCAACAGCAGTAGCACCATGTCAGGAGCCATGGCCATCCTCACACCATCAGGTATCTGTGTCATTCCCACTGGAGCTGGTTTATCACTGGCCATAGGCTCACCCTGCTGTGGGAACATGGGCCTTAGGGCAAAGTGCACTGCAAGGACCTGCATTTGCTCACCTGAAGTGGTTTTCTTGTGTAAAACAACTTTGGCTGGCAGCAGAATTCTGCATAGGATCAATACATGGGGGTAACACAGGAAACAGTCCCCTCTTTCATTGGCACCTCTGTGAAGAGGTCCTGCTGACTATCCCTGTGCCAAAAGACTACATGTGAGGGAAAGACTCAAAGGCTCTTTTAAGTTTCAGCACAGAAATAGTGCCTCCCATGCTCCAGTGCACTGTAGCATCATGTTCTTCCTTGCTTGGCCTGAATTTAAGGAGCAGTGAAGAGTTTTCAATCTCCTTCCCCAAAATCTTCTGAAGGTTAATGCCTGTTGAGTGCCTTAAAATACCTGGATGAGATAGGGCTGTAGTAGAATACAGGGTCATTGAGGCATTTTGATGAGAATTTGTAGCTTGAATTCCTAGAATTAAACTGCCCAAGCTGTGTTCACAGTTTCCTTCCAGTGGGGAGATGGGAGCATGTCACAGGACAGCAGTTCACTTCAGCAAACAGAGACCAAAGTTGTACCAATGTTAATTTTCCTTCCTTAATAAAAGAAATAATCAAGAGCTGTATGCAAAACCACCTTTTTATTGCCACTTACACAGTTTCAAATATTGAACATTCAGATAAGCAATTATCTGTGTTTATTATTATTTACTTCACCATAACCTGGCAGAATCTCCCTTTCCAAATTCTGTAAGAGTCCATCCAGCAGTATTCACTTTGCATGTTGGCATCTTGCACCAAAAAGAAATTCTTTTTGAGTGAACTATATAGTGGTTGAAAAAATTATTACACAATGTAGGCTTTCACAATGTCACATTTTTTTTTCAAAATAATTTGAAGATTCCAGGTAAGACTTCTTTTATTCAAAAAATAAATATATCCTTTCTGAATCAAAGCACTTCATATGACATTAAGTACAAAGAAGAAATGTACTTCTTTGGAAGTTCTGAAATAGACATACAAGAGCTCATGGGAGCAACATTATCTGTAACAGTGATAAAAGCTGAAAGCTGATTTTTTACAAATTTATAGCAGAACACGATTTCCTTTTACAATATAGAGCTTCAAACAGCTTTAAGAAAAACACCATTTTAAAAGTCTGAAAGGCACATAACTGGACCATAAAACGTACTGGCACATTCACTAATACGTTTTATGTTACATTCCTAAAGAGAATCCACGGGACCCTAACCAAGAGAAAGACTGAAAATACCAGCAAGTTCCTTTGCAAAGTACTAAAAGAGTGGCAGAGAGTTCCTTTTGGCTCTTGATAAAATTAATATCCCAAAGCTAGAGAGTCTGAAAAGCTGCATCATTCAGTTGTATTTGGGCGAGTTGCTACATAAACAAACACAACAATCAGCAGTACTACGACAGCCAGCGTGGGAAGCACCACGGTGGTGATCTGTTGCCGGGCCTCTTGCATTGCCTGTTTTCTCTCCTTTTTATCTTTGGAGGTCTCTTTTTTGGGTTTTCCTCTAAGCTGCCTCATCCTCCTCTTTGGATCTTTTTTTTGCTGAAATGTGGGACCAAAGGGAGTGGAACAGCAGAAAATTGTCAAATGTCTTTTGAAACAGGCTGAAGAATTCCTTTTCCGTTGAGTGGCTGGCTGTGCAAGAAACTGCAAAAGAAAGAAAACAATTCTTTTGAGCAAGACCTACACACATTCCAGTCATTAAAACCATTTGCAACTCCACTTGGTAAATCTTTCATCCAATGGACACCAATGCAGCTTCTTTCAAGGAAACAGAATCATGGAGTTCATCTCATCCACATAACACCTTCCCCACAAAAACTGATGAGCCATTCATCATGGTAGGTATCAGTCCAAGAACTGAACTTGCACTCTGTTAAGCCAGAAACAAAGCCCAGCACCATATATTTTATCCTCCAAGGCAAACAAGGTAATACAGCTAAAGACTTAATGAAAATATTAATTAGTCTTATATCAACACAGGGTTCCAGCTGCCCCTCCTTAGGGGCTATGGCTCCCCACAAACCTGCAGGAAGAGGAAGGGCAAGCACACACGCTGCCACAAGGGTTTATCATCCATAACAGGTATTTACTGGCATAAAGGGAACTCCAACAGGAAGAAAGGGGGAGAAAGAGCTGCTTAATTTAATACTTCTGGTTTCTGCCACAGAACAAAATCTAAATTAAAACATGACTCAGTGCTGTCACTCTTATTGCAGCTGTCATTGACAAAAGAAAAAAAGTCCAAATGATAACCAGTCTGCTAACAAATCACTGCTGTACACAAGCAGTCATCAATAAAGTAGGAGGTAGTTGTTCTAAAGCATCTCCTAGACAATTTTTAAATACAGAAGAATCTATAATGTGACATTAAGAAAAACACAGCATGGTATGAAAGCCTCTCTGAAATTAGAATTAACAGGTGCTAAGTATTTTCAAACTCAAAGTTTTCTTGTCCCTGAGCTGCCTAGAGCTGTGCAATTCCGTGACTGTGCAGCAAGGGTGGATGCCAGCCATTGGTTATATTCTTCTCCACCACACTCCCCAGTTCTGCCATGGCATAACAGCTGAACACAGGCCATATGAGTTGAATTGAAGTAAATTATGAACTCAGGTTTATCCATCACTCTAAAATACTCAGAATAAAATGTATGTAGAAATTAATGGGTTACTCTTTTTTTACCCTCTTCTTTATATCAAAATATAAAGATGATTTTGATGTGCTGCTTGCAGTAGGTGAGGAGCATGTGTCAACAAGCACAGCTGCAAAGCTCAGTTCACCCCAGACACAATTTCCTCTTGATGTGCCATCTCTGGTCGATGCTGCAAGTTTTCTTATGACTACTTTTTTAAAAAGCAAGAAGAGGTTTCAGTGAGAGTGGGATGCCTTCTGTTGGTATTACCACTCAATCTCATTTGTCAGCCTGATCACAAAAGCAAAACAGAACTGAAAATGCTCACATACAAAACAAGAATCCTCACCTTAGATGCTATGTGTAGCTACAAAGGACTTTCCATCCTTTTTCACAAATGTGAATCTCATGCAGGCAATTACTTTGCATCATTTAAGGTACAATAGCGAATAACTCTGCTAAACCTGAACTGATGGAAGTGACTAGATTTTCATAGCAACCATGTGGTACTAGAAAACCAGCAACTAGGCAAAGCATCAATACTTCTGGCTTTATCTGGTCTATCCTGGATACAGTCTAAACAAATAAACAAAACCAAAACAACAATAAAACACCCCACTACCAACAAAAAAAAAAAGGCTCAAGCATGACAAGATTTTAGTGTTCAGGTGGATTCATCAATCCTGCATCCTCTGCACATACATCTTTCAGGAAGTTTTCTGATAATGAACTTTGCAAATTCAGCTTGCACTCTGAAGCAAACCTTCATTTTGGTTTTGATAAAGCAAAAAAGGGAAATTTTGGTGCCTGAGATATTTTTCTAAAGTTCAACTCTTAAGAAGAATCAATTCCTTATGCACACTGCAGCATTAGAATCAAAATATGTAACAGATTCAGAGACCGAAAGCGGTCAATGAACTTCGTGAGGGGGACGTAAACAGGAACTGGATGGAGCAACTAGACACAACACCCTCTTCCAATCTTTTAATCAAATGGGACTATTTAATTTTTAAACTTTCATAACTTCTCAGCAAAACCTCAACTCTCCCTGACACAGAGAAGAGCTTTTGGTATTACACCTTCTGCAAGCCATGGGTTTCTGGTTTGGTGGTATTGTTTATCACTTCTCTAAAACTCTTGAATTTCCTCTGAGGCAAAACACATCTTTTACCCCTTCCATTTCCATTCCCTCTCCTGCTCTGGTCACAAAATTTATTACCAAACTCGAGAAAAACTACTATGCAAAATAAAGTTTTATATTTGTCCTTTGGGATAATTAGCCAACCAGAGCATTTCAGGCTGTATTTTGGTATTATTTTTTGTTTCTATTGTTAACGTACATCTGCGGGTTTTGAATCTGGATTACCCAAAAGGCCCAAGAAGTGATGGACAGTAAAAGCCTCTGGGAACAAAGAGGAGTTGCAATGAAACCAATCTCTCTAACAATAAATATGTCTTGCTCTGTGCAGCATTACTTACTACCCAGACATTAAAAACATCTGGATTTTTTTTAAAGTCTCTTTTGAATGAGTATTTCATTCTGAAGCAGAATGATACCAAGTTAATTACATACACTGGCTAACATCTGACAGCTTAGAACAGAAAGCCTTCCCGCAAACGTCAGCACCACTTGAATTGCAAGCTGACATTCTCCAGTTTGGGAATCTGGCATCAATCTCCAAATATGTTTCCAGTAGACTGCATTGCTTGGCCTTGCTACTGGCAGAGATGGACTCACACAAAAACTGGCCCAGAGTTTTCAGAGAAATGAGCCTTAGGGTTCATCTTAACTGAACCATAAAATGGAAGTGGTGAATATCTGCAAGTTGCTGCCAGGGTCCTGCTGCCGCCAGGTGCCTGGCCATGACTGCCAGGATTGGACATTTGCTTCAAGAAACAACACTTCCCACAGGAAATGTTCAGGATGTTGTAGATTCTGCTATGTTCATCCTGGAATGAAACAGTCCTGAAAAGCCAGTGCTCAGCTGGATATGAGGAAACTCTACAGCCCATGTTGTGTAAGCACATTAAGAGTGCCACAGCTATCCCCTTCCACTGCTAAGCCTCTTACCAGCCCCTGTGGACTTCACAAACTACTGAAAATTATGGGAAGGAAAAAACAGATCCATAAAGCACATCAAGGCAGTGACAGGGGCAGGATTACAACATTAGGGTCTTGTTCCCTGTGGCATGCACAGTCCATGAGAATAAATTATCTGACATTACTGAGCTACATTGTTCCTCAGCCAGCAACCACCCTGCTTGTGCTGAGGGAAGGCTGAATACCAGTGAAGAGAGGAAG
This sequence comes from Erpornis zantholeuca, assembly GCA_013400515.1. Taxonomy (NCBI): domain Eukaryota; kingdom Metazoa; phylum Chordata; class Aves; order Passeriformes; family Timaliidae; genus Erpornis; species Erpornis zantholeuca. The sequence continues at coordinate 82,266 of VZTN01036224.1, read as the reverse complement.
GAAGTAATAGAGCATTGGGATGGGTGTAATTAACAGTCTCATTAGCACTGCTCATTTAAAACATCTTAGAGCAAGCCATGATCAAAAGGTCAATAAGAAAGTGATGTACCACAGGTACTTCAGTCTTGTGCAAACTCCAGCCTTGGACCACCTGCAGAAGAGCCAGAAGCTCACCCTTCCTCCTCAGACAGAAGCTGAGTCTCCTTTTCATGCCAGTCTCCCCTGAACAGGGGAGGGCTCACTGCCACAGGCTGCACACATCCCATCCTCCTGAGGCTGCCTCCCATTGCTGTGAACTGCTCAACTGGCCCAAACATTTGCCGAGGGGGGAAGTGATCACCAAACTGGTTCCTACTGCCTTAACTGGAACCTCAGCAACTCCCTCAACTGGGACACAAGCAGAACACCAACGGAAGGCATTAAGAGACTCTAGAAGAGTCTAAAATCCGGAGGTCCACAACACCATGACAGCAGCCTGGCACTAGCCAGACTTGGTAACTTCACCTTACTTTTATCAATTTTGAAATTTAAAATTTGATAATAAAATTGGATGGGATGATGAGGTTATATTTTAAGTTCACTATAGCAAAGTTTCCACCAAACACAGGAACCTGCTGGCTAGAAAGAAACAATCTTGATTGCCAAGTCAATAAATTGAGTGTTCACTCAAATTTAACTCAAAAGTAATTTGAAACACCCATCTTACAGACCCTACTCCAGCTTGATACTGTAGAGCTAAGATTTCCAGGAGAAAAAAACATTTAAAAATTTCAGGTTACTGAAGAGAAACCTAAAGACATTTTTCTTCAATGTAATACTAATTCACATATTTAGTATTCTGGCTTGCCTACTAGAACAATTACATTCCCCCTTGCCCATCATCCACATTGCTTTTATATACAAAAGTGTTCTTCGTTCTGTCTTCTGGGTTCAGTTACTCGGAATTGTTTCTGTGGAAAAACCTAAAAACATGAATTGGTGGACTGAGTCACTGAAGTCACTCATACCAATGCTGAAGTATTTGCCAGCATCTTACAGCAAGTCAGTTGTGGTTAAGCAGGGATAATTTTATACCAGAAATCTGTAGTGGAACCTGTAGGGACTAGTATCCTTCAAAACATATCAACAATCTTCCAACCAGATCAATGGCATTCTGTTGTCTCCTTTTTTTGGTAAAATTAAGCCTGACCCTCAGTAACTTGCAGCTAAAAGCTCCTCACATCACACATGGCTATTCCTGCAAGCCTTAAATGATAGCCTTGACTCCAGCTATGCCAGTGCTCATGGAGTATTGCAAATTTGCATATCCTTCCACATGCAACACATGCACAAAAGGTTTTGTTTATCTGCACTTAGGGTAACTGCATGTCTCAATGCCTAAAGAACTTATTATCACCAACCTTACAGCATGAATGTATTAACCATGTTAAACTGAATAATTTTTCTCCAAATCCAAAATTACAAGTGTTTGCCAGCCAATTTGGATCAACCTGGCTTCCTGATCCTGCTACCAACACTGCAACATTCCTGGAACAGCAAAACAACTTGAAATTCAAACAAACAATCTGACAGGAATTAATTTTTATGATTTAAATTTTCCCTTAGGGGAATGGATGTTACTGAGACATTAAAAATAAAATCAAACAATAAACCAGCAGACAATCTGGACACACAATATTCAGACTGCCTGCCAGCAGTTGGAAAAAAGGACACAAGATATCTAAGCAGACAATACTCTTAAGATTATTTGAGCATTAAAAAGCCCTCAAACTAGTGGGTCCCAATCACCAAGACACACCAGCAACAGAGTTGAGAATGCAAACCAACAAGCTTCTCAGTTTGTTACTTATTTTAGCTGCTGGGTGATTACTTGAGGGTTGTGCAGCCAGAGCTGCTGCATGGAGGCTGGAAGAACCATCGGGCCCAAGAGCTGGAAAGAGAAGGAGGTAGGGAGCCAAGGGGCAAGAGGAAGTCTGGTCAGCAGAGAACCACTGCTCAGCACGGTAGGACATTAAAACAGGAGCACTCCCCACCCCCGTGACAAAGACCTTCCTTCCCACCAGTGAAACAGGATGGTTCCTTGAGTGCTGCCAAAGCCCCAGGCCATGGCCCAGCGCACTCTCCTTGCACAGTCCCAGCAGAATGGACACAGGGGCTCTGTGCGGCCAGAGCAGCAGTGCAGGGCCTCCTACACACAAGGCTTTAATTCCCCTTACCTCACAGAACTTCAGCTCTCTGCAGCCAAACTGGTGACTACTGGAAGAAGATGGCAGCTCCTGACAGAGCAGAAGGAACTCTGATGTACTGCCCAGCCAGCATGGGGAGCCCAGAACCCACAAATTAGCTCAAGTAATATCATTCTTTCTTCCATCCTTAATAAAAGTAGGGTCTAAGCAACAGAAACACGTTTTTTCCTACCTTTGAAACCAGGCAAATGTATTGGGATTTTTTTATGAATGACTGAACTTCATGCAATATTGTTACACAAACTACGGGTACTATTTAACAAAGGACAAGTATTATTTTAGGCTACCCCAAAGAATCACAGTATCAGCTGGATTGGAAAAGACCTCTGAGATCAAGTACAACATATGAACAAACACCATCATGTCAAACAGACCATAGCACTAAGTGCCATTTACAGTCTTTTCTTAAACACCTCCAGTGACTGTGACTCCACCTTCCTGGGCAGCCCATTCTAATGCCTTATCACCCTTTCTGTGAAGAAATTCTTCCTACCGTCCATCCTGAACCTCCCCTGGTGGAGCTTAACACTGTGTCCTCCCGTCCTGGCACTGGTTGTCTGGGAGAAGAGACCACCTGCCTGCCACCTCTTTTCAGTCAGCTGTAGAGAGTGATAATAAGGTCACCCCTAAGCCTCCTCTTCTCCAGGCTTCTTCTCCACGGAACACACTCCATAACTCATTTTACCTTGAGGTGACATACCACTTTTTGGATGGGGAATTTTCTTTCCTGAAACTCTAAGGTCTGGCCATTGCAGGAATAGCATCAGCAAGGTCACCAATATTGAAGGCAATTTGGCCAGATTAGACATGCAACTAAATGGGAATTTTGAAAAGTATTTCATTAGGAGTCTGGAACAGATGTACAAGCAGGAATATGGTGCATGGACCGCTACATGAGGTCTCCAGAGAGTACAGTTCTGCACACAGCCTTTCCATCCACCCAGGTCCAATTTACCTCACATTTTAGTTCTGGCAGATGGGAGAAAAATAACAACCCTTACATCTTCTCTGAAGAACATGCTCATTGCTTTGTGTGGCTATTACCCAGGTAGAACTTGCAGGAGCACTTGGACCAGTTTGCAGCCATCTCCCATGCAGAGACAGAAGCTAAACCTGCCCTTGTGTTTGTCAGACCCATTAGGCACCCAGTGCCTTGCAAGTCTAACTCTATGCAGGAAGTTTTTGGGGAGAAAAAAAGGCAAAAAAGCTTGACTTTAACAGCTTTTAGGCAACTTCAGTAGTAATGGTCCAGCTGTATTTCCATCACATTCAAGCAAAATTATTATACTTCATTTTTAAAACTAAATGTAAAATTATAGTTTAAAAAAATCTCCATTATTTGACTGGTTCTATGTAATCATTTGTGTGGGTGACAATGCCAATTTGACTAAGAGTGCTAAACCCTAAAGATTGGGCCTGCCCAAAGGATTAGCAAAACACTTTAATCCTAGTCACATCCTCCACTCCTCTCCCAAACCTCCCTGACAACCCACTCTGAGCAACACAAAAGAGGCTCCATGATGAAGTGGATATTCCAGCTACAGGAGAGCTTCTTATGGTACTGAAACACAGTTCTGTACAACCACTAAAGAGGGGAACTTACTATCAATTGCTTAAAAAAACCCCAATTTTTAATTTGGGGTCATTAATTTAAGCCATACCTTAAAAAGTCAGCAATGACTGCAGCAACAGCCAAAAACCCAACTTTCCTTCTCCATGATAAAAATGCTCTGGGTCACTCATTCCTTTTAAACCGAAGCTGCACTGAACTGATGCATACCTGAAGATAATGTCTGCAATGCTAAATTTGAGATCCTCTCTCTCAGTGAAACTGTCATGATTTCAGAGTCTGCTAAAAATGAAGAAAAGCATTAAGAGAAAAATTTTTGCTCTGTGAAAAATGGATTTTCATGTTAGAGCAAGAGGCCAATTCTTAATATCATAAAAATTTACCTCAGTCTATTTGACTGTAGCAAGGAATTACAATTAGCAAATCAAAAGAACCCTGTTTTCAAGGGTGAAAGCTTTTAATTATACCCGTATCAATATGGAACCATTAAGTTTCTGTTTGAAGTCAGTTTAATATTATTTTTTAGGGAGAGGTGGTGGCTTTTTTTCTAAAGCTGAATTGACCCATCATTACTGCAACATCACATTTACTGTAAATGTAGCTTTGAGAGTCTCCAAACTACTCACAGCATTTGGAAAATGAAAGCCATCACTGAATGCTGCCAGAAAGTCAGAGAGAGCAAGGCCGCCAAAACAGAAAGCTATTTCCATACGATTTTCACAATTCTAAGGACTCGGGCATCGCGAGCAATCTCCATTAGAAACAAAGAGCTGCACATCTCAGCATTTGGGGAGGCATTGTTAAACAGAGGCGAGGCAATGTGCAGTGCCATACTATCTGCCCTGAATGCAGCAAAGAAACTGAGCAGAATGCAACTAAAATAAAAGAAATAAAAAGGCAACTTCTTTTGCTCCATGAACAGGTGGATAAATAACCCGTATTTTTCCTGGTAGAGAACCGACATCAAGACAACTTTTCCAACAGGCAGTCCAATGAAGAAATACAACTAATGTTTACTGAGAACACAAGAAAAATAAACATGTAATTTTTGCCACTGCATAAATTCAATTCCCAGGCCAGGCTGTAAAAGATCTTGCCATTCTCTACAGCTACAGATGATCTTGCACATAAATGCAGTAAGCCACAACATCTAGCATATGACTTGGTATTATGTGTTTGCTCAGCTGTTTTCATAAAAGGTAATTTTCTCAGCTGTTCCTGACAAAGCTCCTTTGGATACAAAACCTTTATCTTTCCAGTCTATTTACAAAAATTCAGTCGTATTTCTAAACAGCTACATGAAATAAATAATAAACTAGTCACTGGTGCCAGAGCTCCTCAAAATTTAAGTGCTGCTTTCCCAGACCAACTCCAAAAGTTTGGCATCTGCCAGAAGGGGCAGCAACAGGAATCTGGTGTGAAAACCATGTCTCTGTTTTCCAGAACAGCTGCTGCGGCTCACCCAGACCTGGAGTGTCACTGCTCACACCTCAAGCTGAACTGTCACCAGAGGGTAGCAGTGCTCATCTTCTGAAATGATGACGACCTGGACGGGAAACTTTTCCTACATGAGGTCTGGTTGTTGTTGCTTCCCCTGTTCAAACTAAGGGGTTCCCAACACAGTCACTCTGTGAGAGATCATCACTATAAACGCGTTTGAGACAGATCCCCGAGGCATCTGCCAGGCACAATGCCAGCAAGTCCGAAGCCTAATGTTACAGTTTTGTAATGCAAACAGGAGAGTTGAGGCACCATCACTGCTTTTCATTATAATTCTACTGTCTTTCAAACGTTGGGACTGAAAATTCAGTCCAGGCTAAAGATTGGCAGGCATTAAATCCACGCCCACAGAAAGCAAGGATGGAATTTAAATCTAAAACCACAGAAACCACAGAGGCAAGAGCTGAGCCTAGGCGGCAGGGGTGTGCGTGTACACCTGTGTGTGCACCGGAGAGGGGAAGGATGCAGAGTGACTGACAGAAGAGAACAGCTGGAAGAACACTCCCAAGATAGGAGAAATCTAGAACACCCAGAAATGTTACTTCCTGACCACAATACAACCTGTGTATGTGTCACAGGATGCTGGATCAAAACTATTTGTGAAACAGTTTGTTTCTTCAGAAGGCACAAAGGGAAATCTCGCTCTTCTAGCTCAAACATGCAGAACTATCTGGCACAGGAATAAGCAAGATGGATGTGCACCTGGGCTCCTGAAATTCCCCCTGACAGTCCCACACAGGAAAATGGACAGCACTGCACTGACAACAGCACTTACCATTTTATTCTATACAGTAGCTTAGAGGTATTCACAGATTTAAAGTAAGCCTGATACAATGCCAGAACACACTGAATGAGGGGTTCAGATCTCAAACTCATCCCCTTCAGGGCTTGTCTGAAGTTCTGTTTTTTCAAGCTTTTCTTGGCACAGATAGTTTTCCAGTGGGAGGCTGAGGAAAGACTACTGGCAACATGCCTGTCTCTTGCTGCTTCTACATGTGCCAGGGAAGGACTGCATGACACTGGAGAGCAACTAAATCACACAGAAATCGACCAAAATACAATCAATGAAGTAGGTACCTGTGTTACTCCCTCCTTACTTGCTTTGCAAGCTTTATTTTAGAGCTCTTACAGTGCTGCCATATGGCAGATTTCATTCCCACCTCTGCTGCCTTCTACACGCTCTCATTTGATCTGGATAATCAAGTTATCAATGAATGAAATAAAAGCCTCTACCTTACATTGGAAGAGCACTACAGGTTTAGGCTAGAGCTCTTCCTCCAGCAGCCAGAAATGTGCATCTTTCCCAAATTCCTTTCCGTTACAGAAATTTTCTCAACATCAGTGTGAAAACAATGCAATNGGTGAGGAGAGGGAAGATAAGAACTGAGACTTGCAACACAGGATGGGTGGGGAATTTTTTCTTCCTACTACTGATCTTGGTAAAATGTCATTCTGTTTACTCCCCAGCTTAACCCTGAAGTCTTATTACATTTCACTAAACAATCCCACATCATAATAAAGCAGTAGGCTTTCCTGCCATGATTGATAGACTCTTTGCTATTATTTAAGGGGAAGGCACATAATTACATACAGCTGGATTAGGCTGATCAAATCCCTGTTAGTGTCTGTCAATATATCCATAATAAGAC